>SJYW01033509.1:128768-215395 GCA_006410735.1 Raphicerus campestris
AAGAGGTTTTGGTGGATAGACACAGATCAATGGCACAGAACAGAAAGCACACAAATAGTTTCACACAAGCATGTGCTATTGATTTTTGATGCAGGTGCAAAAGTAATTCACTAGAAGGACAGCCTCTTCAACCAGTGATGCTGGAGTAATTGGACATTAATTGGCATAAGAAATGGACCTCAATCTCAGCCTCTTAGCCTATACAAAAACTAAGTTAAAATGCATTATGGACTTCAATGTAGAACTATAAAACTTTAAAAGAAAACATGGCAGAAAATCTTCAGGATCTAGGGCTAGACAAAGTTTCAGACTTGACTCCCAAAGCATAATCCATTAAGGAAAATGCTAATAAATTAGATCTCATCAAAATTAAGAATTCTTGCTCTGTAAAAGTTGATGGAAAGAGAATAAAAACACAAGCTACAGACTGGAAGAAAATATTTGCCAGCCATATATCCAACAAAGGAATGGTATCTAAAATATATATGAAAACTCAACAGTAAAAAATAAAACAGCACAATTAGAAAATTGGCAAAGGATATAAACAGACATCTCAATAAAGAGGATGTATAGATGATAAAGGCACAAGAAAAGATGTCCACTGTCATTAGTCATCATGGAAAAACAAATTAAAAGCATAATGAGATACCATTACACCAAACAGAATGTCTACAATAAAAAATAGTGACATCACCACATACTGCTATGGATGCGAGAAAATGGAAAACTCATAAATGCTGATGGGAATGTAAAATGGTACAGCTACTATGAAAAAACGTGACAGTCTCCTATGAAACTAAACACAATTACCATACAAACCAGCAATCATACACTTGTCCATTAAAGAAAATTGAAGACAAAAAAACTGTATGTAAATATTCATAGCAACTTGAGTCACTGTAATAAAAATCTGAAAACAGCTCAAATGTCCTTCAGCAAATGAATGATGAAACAAATTTGATATGTAAATACACACTCAATAATGAAAAGGAACAAGCTATAGATACAGGGAACTTGGGCAAATCTCCAGGGAACTATGTTCAATAAGAAAAAAAGCAAATCTAAAAGGTAATACAATGTATGATTCCATTCATGTATTTTTGGAATGACAAAAAAAATTTTAATGAACAGATTAGTGAGTGACAGGAGTTAGGGACCAAAAAGAGGTGGGAGGAAGGTGGGTGTGAAGGGTGAAGAAAATGTTCAGTGTCTTGACTGGCGTGGATACAGAGAAGTACACATGTGATGTAATTGCATAGAACTAAATACTCCTACATTCTCTCTTATACCTAAATAAATATAAGTGGAACTAGGGAAATCTAAATAAGATCAGCAGGTTATAGCAATGTCAACATTTTAGGTGTGATACTATACTAACAGTTTTGCAAAATGCTGATATTAAGAGAAATTATATAAATAGTACACAAGATCTGCTATTTCTTACAATGGCATGAGAATCTACAATTATTTCGTTAGCACTTCTGATTTAAAGTAATTGTTTAAACAAAATACAAAAAAAGAGAGAGACTGCTCTATTTATACTGAGAAGGAAGATATTAAATACTTATTTGACTTAATTTATCTATGATACAATAGCTGAAAACACAAGGTACATAAGAGAACCTACCATTTTAAGGGAAAGGAGCAGACCAGCTGTGGGTAGGACAATGGAGGGACTGGTAACAGTGACTGCTTCTGGGGAGAAAAACCGGGGAGGTGGGGTGGGGTGGGGCAGACCAGGGGTGGGAGGGGAGACACATTTTTGCATTTCACTTTTTGAATTTTGAGCCATGGGAATGTATTATCCATACCCTACCTCAAAATTAATTAATTTTAAATAGAAATAAGTTGTTCCTGGATGCAAATTGGTAAGCCTAAACAATGAAATAATAACACAGAGAACCAATCCACCAACACACATGTTTTTTTAACTGTCCCCTAAGATAGATGCAGGCTTCCCTGCTAGCTCAGATGGTAAAGAATCCACCTGCAATGTAGGAGATCCAGGTCAATCCCTGGGTCAGGAAGATCCCCTGGCAAAGGAAACGGCAACTCACTCCAGTATTCTTGTCTGGAGAATCCCATGGACAGAGGAACCTGGCAGGCTACAGTTTCTGGGGTTGCAAAGATTCAGACACTACCAACCAACGAAACATGCATGCATGCTCATGAGACAGATGCATAGATTAAGGCCACAAAATACTTGAAATAATGTGTAGAAAGCATTACCAATATCAAGTCAGACAGAAACATTCATAAACAGGGAAAAAGATCTAACATTATATGACAGTTATGCTAAGGTCCAACTAAGGAGTCTAAGCAGTGAAGGCTTAAGAGAAATTAGTGATGGGGGAGAGTTAGAGTTGGGATAGAAGAAAGGTTTCCTACAACAGATGGGATGACCTTGATCTTGAAGTTAAGAAATAATTTTTTAACAAGTAAAGAGGGGACCAGTATAAAGATATTTGGTGGTGGTTTAGTCCCTAAGTTGTGTCCAACTCTTTGTGACCCCATGGACTGTAACCTGCCAGGCTCTTCTATCCATGGGATATGCTGGAATGGGCTGCCATTTCTTTCTATAGGGAACCCTCCCTGACACAGGGACTAAACCTGGGTCTCCTGCATTGCAGGCAGATACTTTGCCAACCGTGCTACCAGAGAATGGACCTAAAGATCTGTTTAAGTGAAAAGATATTAGAAGTGCTAAATTTTCATAATGCTCTAGAGATTACCAAGTCTGCTCAAATTATTGGAGGGCTCTAAAATAGGTGGTAATGTTTAGTACATGTGCAAATTGAAGACCAGAAAAATTAAACGAAGTTTCCAAGATCCCAGATTTTATAAGTGAAAGAGAACAAGAGTCCTGACTGCTAAAAATTTACTCATTCCACTAGATGTGAAACAACAAAGCTTCAGATGGCCAATATAGTAAGGATACATGGAACTTCATGCCCAGTCCAGTTAAATTTCACCAGAGTTGAAATTTACACTCAGAAAATTGACAAATAGTTTGTTTAGTTCTAGATGTATCAGTTGAGCACCTTCCATGAATTTGCTTATTTTATCCTCATCATCACCTTTTGATTTAAATTATCTTTAATCCTAATTTCATAGAAAAGGAACTCTGGGATCATGGATATAAATAACATGACTCAGCTCCCAAAGCTATCACATATCAGAGTCAAAGTGGAAACCCCAACTGGTCTGTTGCTGCATCCGATGCTCTTTTCAAATCACTGGTATCACACTTTGCTAAAGTTACCAATACATTACCTTGCTTTTCCCAAATCCTCCCTAATAAACTAACTTCAAAAAATAATAATAAGTCTGACTTGGCATTTTAAGAATGATTATAAAGCTAGTAATTACTAATATTTCACTTATTTATTTAATATTTTCTACTTCTTTTGATCTTTATAGCCACAATGCAGATGAAAGAAATAATGCTAATATGTTCTTCTGCTTATTAATCAGAACCAGTGTCCTTGCAGACATGTAAATAGCAGAGCTAAAAGCATCCTAAGATATAAACAAGCAGGTCCTTTCATAAATGAGAAAACAAAGACACAGAGAAGCAGAGGGGCTTCCTCAGGGTCCCACAGCTGATCAGTTAAAGATTTGGGACTGGCACTCATGTTCCCTGGTTCTCAACTTTAGGAGATGAATTACTGATAGCAAGATGCAATAGTAACACAAAACAAATTCTAAAACATACTGACTGCATAGATGAGGCTGTTTAGGAAGACAGTAAAGGAAAGGATGGAAGAAGTAGTATTTAAACAGTAACAACTGGGCTTTACAGATCACAACAGACAAAAATCAATCTTCATTCACCATCTAAAACTGAATCAGATATCCCAAAGGGAAATGCATAAATACCATCTATGAAAACAAACTCCAAAAAAAAATCAATTGCATTTTATGCATTTGGATCCTGGGGAATATATTACTCCGTTGAGATGGTGACTTTGATTTTGACTTGGCTTTGAATAAGACTTTTTAAAGTCTGATTGGCCATCAGCAAGACTAAGATGTAAAACCATACACTCATATAAGACTCCTTTTTAACCCAGTTCCTTCATTATGAAGATGAAGAAACACGGAGCAGAACAAGGATTCAAAACAGAACAAGAGATTCCCAAGTTGATCTTTTTTTCTTTTGAGATAAGGAGTAAAAGTCAGATTAGCTAATGCTTGGTCAATAAAAGCACAGACTTTAGAGGGAAACAAACACGTTCCAGTCCTGACTCCACTACCACTACAGGCCTGACTGTAGCAGTCACATCTATTGGCTGCTGCTGCTGCTGCTGCTGAGTCGCTTCAGTCGTGTCCGACTCTGTGCGACCCCATAGACGGCAGCCCACCAGGCTCCCCCGTTGCTGGGATTCTCCAGGCAAGAACACTGGAGTGGGTTGCCATTTCCCTCTCTAATGCATGAAAGTGAAAAGTAAAAGTGAAGTCGCTCAGTCATTCATGTCTGACTCTTAGCTACCCCATGGATGGCAGCCCACCAGGCTCCTCCGGCCATGGGATTCTCCAGGCAAGAGTACTGAAGTGGGATGCTTAGCATGTATCTATTGCTAATCTCCATTTCCTTGGCCTGCCTCCTGTATAAAGCCAGAGGAAGGCAAATACTCGTTTTCTCATCATTCCTTGTGTCTGTATGTGTGCACGCATACTCAGCAGTGTCCACATAACTCTGACCAAAATGACACATGTAAAACCAGCCTTGATCCTCAAAGAAAATTTTTACTTTTCATAATTAAAGAAATACACATGGCTAGTGCTGCCCATCTCCTCTTGCTGCTTCCCTCAACACAGATTTGCTGCCTGAATCAAGTACTGCAGGTCATAGCCATCATGTGGCCAGGGGTATTCAAGCATAAAGAAGAAAAGCCAACACACTGAAGATGCTGGAGGCACAGCAGAATGTTAGAAAGAACTTGAATCCTTAATGACATCACTGAAGTGAAATAAGTAGCAACACTGTCACCAGAATTCTCATCAGAGGGGAAAAAAATACCCGCATTTATGTAAAACAACATTTATTGCAGCCAAAAGACAACTGATAGAGTTACGTTGGACAAGTTAATCTCTCGAAGCCTCAGTTGCCGTATCTGTAAAATGAGGAACAACCATTCTATCTCAGCAGATTACTGTCACATCATTAGTTCAGTATATATTAACTGAGCGTTTACTATGTAAGAGACAGTTCCAGGAGATGGGGATGTAGCGGTAATTAAAGGTTCCTTTCACTATAGAATAGACATTCTAATCTTAAAATTCAGGCAATAAACAAATAAAGAAGTTAATTTTGAAGACTAAATGTAGAAACACATGTGAAGGACCTGGCACAGTGCTTGGCACAGAGTAATGCTCAAAAAATAGCAGCGGCTACTATTATAATTCTTATTGGCCTTCAATAATTACTGATTAAATTCTTAGGACTTCCCCAAACCCACATATATAAGAGTTATTACAAATACAGGGATCTCAAGCCATCCCATAATGCTACAAGGAATTCTTGTACTCTGACCTGCTGGTTATTTTTTTCTTCTCAAGCTGGGAGCATTCTCTCGGTCTTGAGGCACCAAGGTTCATATGCCTTTAGAACTTTCCAGTACTAGGACTTGTTTTGAATGATCAGACCAGAAAGACCCACATAGTTGGAAAGAAAGAATAAAGTTGGAGATGAATGGGGATTTGCTATGGGTGGATGTTCTGTCTGTAACTAGAAACCTGGCAGGACCTTGTCTGGAGCAATTAACCCAGTGAATGCATGTTAATGACCACTTCTCTTAGGAGATGTCCATGAGACATCTCACTGGGACAGGACAATATAATCCAAAATGTTTTTGTTTTTCAGATGTCAGCTCATTTGAAAATTGATTTCTTGAGTGGGAATTGAAAGCCAATGGTAAAGAGTTAGGCTTTAAAGTACCATTGAGTGAATCCAGGNATTGCAGCCAAAAGACAACTGATAGAGTTACCTTGGACAAGTTAATCTCTTGAAGCCTCAGTTGCCATATCTGTAAAATGAGGAACAACCATTCTATCTCAGCAGATTACTGTCACATCATTAGTTCAATATATATTAACTGAGCATTTACTATGTTAAGAGACAGTTCCAGGAGATGGGGATGTAGCGGTAATTAAAGGTTCCTTTCACTATAGACATTCTAATCTTAAAATTCAGGCAATAAACAAATAAAGAAGCTAATTTTGAAGACTAAAGGTAGAAACACATGTGAAGGACCTGGCACAGTGCTTGGCACAGAGTAATGCTCAAAAAATAGCAGCGGCTACTATTATAATTCTTATTGGCCTTCAATAATTACTGATTAAATTCTTAGGACTTCCCCAAACCCACATATATAAGAGTTATTACAAATACAGGGATCTCAAGCCATCCCATAATGCTACAAGGAATTCTTGTACTCTGACCTGCTGGTTATTTTTTTCTTCTCAAGCTGGGAGCATTCTCTCGGTCTTGAGGCACCAAGGTTCATATGCCTTTAGAACTTTCCAGTACTAGGACTTGTTTTGAATGATCAGACCAGAAAGACCCACATAGTTGGAAAGAAAGAATAAAGTTGGAGATGAATGGGGATTTGCTATGGGTGGATGTTCTGTCTGTAACTAGAAACCTGGCAGGACCTTGTCTGGAGCAATTAACCCAGTGAATGCATGTTAATGACCACTTCTCTTAGGAGATGTCCATGAGACATCTCACTGGGACAGGACAATATAATCCAAAATGTTTTTGTTTTTCAGATGTCAGCTCATTTGAAAATTGATTTCTTGAGTGGGAATTGAAAGCCAATGGTAAAGAGTTAGGCTTTAAAGTACCATTGAGTGAATCCAGGCTCTAGTGCTAGATCCAAAAAATGATTCTCTGTGTGGTCCTGAGCAATCCTTCCTTTCTCTGGTCCCCGGTTTTCCCATCAGCACAGTAATAGAGCTGGACTAGACCATGTCAACCCTGACATCCTGTCATTCTACTTTTCTCAAATCATCTGCTCTGTTGAGATGCCCTCCTCCCAGCAGCACTGGAACAAGGGTGCCTCTCTCAGCAGATTTGCTAATGCCCAGCCACCAGAGGAAAAAAAAAACTGCTGACGGATGCTCTGGCTGCCTCCGTGTTGTTAAACACCTACTTACAGCTCTAATCGGCTGGTTTTCATGCCCAGGAGATAGGGATTGATTGCTGACACCGACCTGGCAAGAAGACGATCCTGCAATCACCAGCCAAAGCAACTTAGGCATGCAGGCTGGGAATTTGGCAAGTGGTACTGTGAATGGGAGACATAGCAGGGAACACAAGAATGGGAGGTGGTTTTGCTTAGTGGTTAAGAGCATTGGTTACAGAGTCAGGTGCTTCTAGATTTCATTCCTATCTCTATCCCATTCTACCTGGGTGAAGTTGGACTTGTTACTCCACATGTTTCTCAATAGCAGCAGACTCTGCCCCACTGTCCCAAGGAGTGAACCTGGATGGGTCTGTATGGCACCGTAGTCTTTTCTGCTTGCCTGTGATTGTGTAAGTGGCCGTGTGACCCTATCCTGGCCATTGAGACCTGAGATGATTTTTTTTATGGGTAATTCCTTGGCAAATAAATAAAAGAGACATCTGCAAGATACTTCTTGGTCATTAAGGTTATAATGCTAAGTCACTCTGTGACCATAAAGATTCTGTTGATAGAATGAGTATCACAGAGCAAAAACATGGAGGGTACCTGGGCCTGTGATGATGTCACTGAATCACCATATTCTTCACAACCCTAGAATTGCCCTATTATCAGCCTGCTTGCTTTTGCTAGATGAGAAAAGAAATGCCTGTTACTTATACTACTTTTAGTAGGTTTTCTGTTTATTGTATCCAAGAGTCTTCTGAGAGTAGCAGTCATAATTGCTGTTATCATNGCTGTGAACGGGAGACATAGCAGGGAACACAAGAATGGGAGGTGGTTTTGCTTAGTGGTTAAGAGCATTGGTTGCAGAGTCAGGTGCTTCTAGATTTCATTCCTATCTCTATCCCTTTCTACCTGGGTGAAGTTGGACTTGTTACTCCACATGTTTCTCAATAGCAGCAGACTCTGCCCCACTATCCCAAGGAGTGAACCTGGATGGGTCTGTATGGCACCGTAGTCTTTTCTGCTTGCCTGTGATTGTGTAAGTGGCCGTGTGACCCTATCCTGGCCATTGAGACCTGAGATGATTTTTTTTATGGGTAATTCCTTGGCAAATAAATAAAAGAGACATCTGCAAGATACTTCTTGGTCATTAAGGTTATAATGCTAAGTCACTCTGTGACCATAAAGATTCTGTTGATAGAATGAGTATCACAGAGCAAAAACATGGAGGGTACCTGGGCCTGTGATGATGTCACTGAATCACCATATTCTTCACAACCCTAGAATTGCCCTATTATCAGCCTGCTTGCTTTTGCTAGATGAGAAAAGAAATGCCTGTTACTTATACTACTTTTAGTAGGTTTTCTGTTTATTGTATCCAAGAGTCTTCTGAGAGTAGCAGTCATAATTGCTGTTATCATTGCTAAAATTCTACTATCCAGAGTAATATGTGTGTGTGCTTAGCCAATCAGTCATGTCCAACTGTTTGTGCCCCATGGACTGTAGCCCATCAGGTTCCTCTGTCCATGGGGATTCTCCAAGCAAGAATACTGGAGTGTGTTGCCATGCCCTCCTCTAGGGAATCTTCCCAGCCTAGGGTCTCCCACATTGCAGGTGGATTCTTTACTCTTTGAGCCATCAGGGAAGCATACAGAGCAAAAATTCAGAGTTAGAAATCTGGGCTCCAATCTTAGTAACTCCACTCAGTATGCCATATGTCCATTTCCTCACTTTGGTTTACAGGTATACCTCTGAAAATCATGAGGATTTGAAAAGTCCTAAGGGTNTCAGGGAAGCATACAGAGCAAAAATTCAGTTAGAAATCTGGGCTCCAATCTTAGTAACTCCACTCAGTATGCCATATGTCCATTTCCTCACTTTGGTTTACAGGTATACCTCTGAAAATCATGAGGATTTGAAAAGTCCTAAGGGTCTACACAAACTTAAAGGAATATTTATTAATACCCACTCTACCATTGGTAGTCTCTGACATGTAAGGAAAGCACAGTAGCTGAGAGTCACCAGAACTGGTTCCTCATTGTGGCTCTGACACTGACTTCCTTAGTAACACTGGACAAGTCCCTTCCCTTCCCTGAACCTTAGTTTCTCTGTAAAATTAGAGTCATGAGCTGGCTTAAATCTAGTGAAATTCTTGGAATTGATATTCTAGAAATCAAAGTGATATATGTTTTTTCCTTGTGTAGCAGGAAGACATTGACCGAGGTGACAACAAGTTGAATGGGAAGAGCCATGAGAACCTCCTATGAGCGCTGTGTTGCTGTGCTTAGAGCTTCTGCATTGCAGTCAGCTACCACACGTGGACAGTCCCCACCTAGGCAAGATTTCACTCTACTCTCAGCATTATGCTGCCTGTATAACTATCCTGTTGGACAATTTCTCTGGCATCTCAACCCACAAAGAAAATACTTCCTGAATGTTCCTAGTTTTTTCTCATGAAGAATGAGCTACTTAAAAAGCAAGGCCAATAAAAGCTATGCTTCTTAAAGTAAAATTATTTTGGCTTAATACAGAAATTGTTTAAGAAAACAAACTAAAACTCTCATCCAAATCAAGCCAGCAGCACTTCCAAAATACCCTATCTAGACACAACACCAGATGGAACAGAAGTAGATGCTGTTTTATCCATTTTCCTTACCTTGTGCCACTGCATGGAGACTGACAAGAGAGCTTTCCCATCTGTGTGGTGTGTGGTCCTTTAAAAAGCCCTTTATGTGACTCTCCCAACAGTACTACAAGAAATGAAGGCAATGGAGGTGACAATATAGCATAATAGTTAAGATCTACACTTTGGTATAAATGGTATCTGAAGCCAAAATCTAGCTCTGCTCAGTTCATTCTTTTTCCTTCTCTCTCAAAATGTATTATACACTTTCTATGTGCCAGGAATTCTTTTAGGCTTTAATATAACTCTCCAACACGCATACATATCCTCTTCTTCCAATTACTCCCAGAACCTCATGCGTGTTCAGGTAGTGGACCCTTTTGGCCTCCCTCAGGTCGAAAGGATGAGTTGTGTTCATCGACACCAGTCATTGCAATTCCTCCCACTCCCCTTTGATTGTTATAAGCCTCACAATGAGCATGCGTCCCAGGGGTCTCAAAGACCGTGCAAACATCTGATGATTTTCTAAAAGCACCAATGGCTAAAGCTTATTACAGCAGAAGGATATATAATAAGATCATCAAGGGGAAAAGACACAAGGCAGAATCTAGAGAAATCCATGCCCAGGCTTTGGGAAGCTATCTCCATCTGGTGAGGTGACACATGAGTGTGCTTATGCTTGCCAACAATAAAAATGTAGTGACAAGGATGCCTACTCTCATCACTTTTATTCAACAGAGTAATGGAAGTCCTAGCTAGAGCATTTAGCCAAGTCAAAGAAACCAAAAGCCTCCAAATTGAAAAGGAAAATGAATAAAGACTTGAATGTAAAACATAATACCTAAAACTCCTAGCAGAGAAGAGATTGCTAACTCCTTGACATCAGTCTTGGTGACAATTACTTTTGGATTGGCCACTAAAAACAAAGGCAATGAAACAAAAAATAAACAAGTGGGACTATATCAGACTACAAAGCGTCTGCACAGCAAAGGAAACTATCAGCAAAATGAAAAGGCAACTCATTAAATGGGTGAAAGTATTTGCAAATGATATACAGGCATAGCTCAGTGATATGGTGTGTTCAGTTCCAGGCTATGACAATAAAGCAAATACTTAATAAAGCAAGTCACATGAGGTTTTTGGTTTCCCAGGGCATATAAGTTAAGCTTAGTCCATAGTGAAGTCCATTAAATGTGCAATAATATTATGCTATAAGAAAATGATATACATACATAATTTTAAAAATAGATTAGTGGTAAAAAAAAATGCTAACCATAATCTGAGCCTTCAGCAAGTCATAGTATTAATAGTAATATCAGAGCTCACTAATCATTGATCACCATGACAAAATAATAATGTGTGTGTGTGTTAGTTGCTCAGTCGTGTCCGACTCTTTGCGACCCCATGGACTGTAGCCCATCAGGCTCCTCTGTCCATGGAATTCTCCAGGCAAGGATACTGGAGTGAGCTGACATTTCCTCCTCCAAAATAATAATATAGAAATGTTTAAAATATTGCAAGAATCGCCAAAATATGACACAGACACACACAGTGGGAAACCAACACTGATAGACTTCCTTGCAAAGGGTTACCATAAACCTTCAATTTGTAAGAAAAAAACAAATAACATCTGTCAGTGTGATACAGCAAAGCACAATAAAATGCAGTATGCCAACATCTGATAACAGGTTAATAACCAAAATATATAAAGAATTCAACAGCAAAAGATTTTTTAAAGGGCAGAGGATCTAAAGAGACATTTTTCCAAAGATGACATGCAGATGGCCAACAAGTACTGCAAAGACACTCTAATCAGGGAAATACAAATCAGAACCACAGTGAGGTATCTCTTCACACCTGTCAGAATGGTTATTTTCAAAAAGTCGAGAAATAACTATTAGCAAGAATGTGGAGAAGAGGGAACACTTGTATACTGTTCATGGGAATGTAAATCGGCATAGATACTGTGGAAGATGGCATGGAGGGACCTCAATAAATTAAAAGTAGAACTACTATGGGCTTCCCAGGTGGTGCTAGTGGTACAGAAACAACCTGCCCATGCAGGAGCGGCAAGAGATGATGGTTTGAGCCCTGGGTCCAGCAGATTTCCTGCAGGAGGGCAAGGCAACCCACTCCAGTATTCTTGCCTGGAAAATACCACAGACAGAGGAGACTGGCAGGCCACAGTCCATGGGGTCGCACAGAGTAGGACACAACTGAAGCGACTTAGCACACACACATGCAGANCTATCTAGGTTGGTCATAACTTTTCTTCCAAGGAGTAAGCGTCTTTTAATTTCATGGCTGTGGTCACCATCTGCAGTGACTTTGGAGCCTAGAAAAATAAAGTCTGACACTGTTTTCACTGTTTCTCCATCTATTTCCTATGAAGTGATGGGACCAGATGCCATGATCTTCGTTTTCTGAATGTTGAGCTTTAAACCAACTTTCTCACTTTCCTCTGTCCCTTTCATCAAGAGGCTTTTTAGTTCCTCTTCACTTTCTGCTATAAGGGTGGTGTCATCTGCATATCTGAGGTTATTGATATTTCTCCCAGCAATCTTGATTCCAGTTTGTGTTTCTTCCNTCCTCTGTCCCTTTCATCAAGAGGCTTTTTAGTTCCTCTTCACTTTCTGCTATAAGGGTGGTGTCATCTGCATATCTGAGGTTATTGATATTTCTCCCAGCAATCTTGATTCCAGTTTGTGTTTCTTCCAGTCCAGCATTTCTCATGATGTACTCTGCATAGAAGTGAAATAAGCAGGGTGACAATACACAGCCTTGACATACTCCTTTTCCTATTTGAAACCAGTCTGTTGTTCCATATCCACTTCTAACTGTTGCTTCCTGACCTGCATACAGATTTCTCAAGAGGCAGCTTAGGTGGTCTGGTATTTCCATCTCTCTCAGAATTTTCCACAGGAAAAAAAAATTTTAGAAGGAAAGCTATGGGAAAACAGGACAGTGTATTAAAGAGCGGAGGCGTCACTTTGCTGATAAAGATGTGTATTATCAAAGCTGTGTTTTTCCCCAGTAGCCATGTGCAGATGAGAGAGCTGGACTATAAAAAAGGCCAAGTGCCAAAGAATTGATGCTTTCAAATTGTGGTGCTGGAGAAGACTCTTGAGAATATTGCTATAGTTTTAAAGACTATCTTTGGAGATCAAACCAGTTAATCCTAAAGGAAATCAACCCTGAATATTTACTGGAAGAACTCATGCTGAAGCTGAAACTCCAATACTTTGGCTACTTGATGTGAAGTGCCGGCTCATTGGAAAAACCCCTAATGCTAGGAAAGACCGAAGGCAAAAGGAGAAGGGGGTAGCAGAGGATAAGATGGTTAGAAAGCATCACTGACTCAGTGAACATGAATTTCTGTAGATAGTGGAGGACATGAACTTTTGTTGATAGTGGAGGACAGAGGAGTTTGGCATGCTGCAGCCTGTGGGGTCACAAAGGGTCAGGACATGACAGGGACTAACAACAACAACAAATTCTGGAAAGCCTCAGATCTAGGTCCCTTGAGTTGTGTTAATAACCTCACCCTCACCAGGCTGAGCAGCAAAGAACCGTGGGAGGCAGTCACCTTTTTCCCACCTCTGATGTGTCACGTTCTCCAAACTTAGACAGCGGGACCGAAACATTCGAGGAAATCATTCTTCCGCTTGAAATGCCAGGACCAGACATTAAGACTGGACAGATGAGGGAAAAGAGAAACCACATCAAGGAACTGGCACTGGAGTCCTTGTTCATTTCACCTTGCAGGAGTCTCTGCTGCCTGAGGGAAAACAACAAATATAAACTAAACAAAACCACTTTTGGGGAGTGATCTGATAGCACATGGTGACCCTCTGAAAGAATTAGAGGGAAAAAGAACATGAAAGGGGCCTTTGAAATGGTGCGATTTTGCTGAGCTAAGGGATAGGAAAAGACTGGGAAGAAAATAAATTAAGACTTGTGTTGGTTTCTAAGAATTTTAGCAATGGCCAGACATTAGAACATTATGCTGAAGCAAAGGTAAATCTGAGAAGGAAGACAGAGGGTGATTTGACTTTGAAATGAGGGAGAAAGAGGAAGGATAGTCTTTAAATCTGTGGTGAAATGCACAAATAGAATCAACAGCCTTTGTTCCCTGATGTGGACGCCCATGTATCTCAAGGGAAGGCAAGAGAATAAAGGATCTTCAATGACATTTCAGATTTCAAAACTAGAAGGTTCTTCTTTGGAAAACTATAGCAAGACCCCTTTCAAAGACCTTTATGTGGAGGGAACAGACACTCCAGAGTACCCAGGCTATTGTGGGAATGAGAAGCATTGGCAGGTCAGGGATTGAGATTTTTTTCAGAGAAGAGTGTGTTATGTTGTAGATAAAAGAAGGGCATACTTCAGAGACAGCTCAGAGATAGGACATCAAATAAAGGAATGTATTTCAAGAAGAAAACCCAAACTCTCCTTTTTCTGACATGAAAGGGCAATCCTTGTCTCAGCTATGTGCTTTGCCATTTCATCACACACTGCCTAGGGTTCTCCAATAACCTTACATAATCTTCACTAGTAAACACTGGTTGAGGATTTCCATTATGTGAAAATTAACTCTACCTGACACTAGGTGTGATTCAGTGAAGCAAAGAGCAGAGTTCAACCCAAGAGAAGTTTCCATCTCATTTGGAGGCAAAAACACAGGTGGGAAAAGTAAATGACAAGACAGGAATATACCTGAAGTCTCAATAACAATAATAATCATAAAGGCAACAAGTTCTATAGCAGTTCAGAGGGCAAACATTCCTGCTGGTATTATTGCCCCAGCAAGGCTATATGCTCCACACAGAGAAGAGTCCTGTTCTCTGCTTCTCTGTATACTGTGCATACACAGACCACCAGGCTCAGGGCAGAAAGAAGCTCACTACAGAGCTTTTGTCTTTAAACAGAAGGAGTAATGTCAAGTGTGGTCCAAGCCTAGTCATGGATTTGCAGACTGGTTGTTGGAAGTGAAACAGCAAGTGTGGCTCATGGTGATAGGCCACTTACCCTGCACATAGAATAGTGCTGCGGTTGAAATGTGGCAGCTGCCACTGAACAGGCTAAATTTGAAACTCGGTTTGTTTGCTTTTTAATAGCAAAGCAACTAAGATTACCTGCATAAGCAACTGGATTACCTGCATAAGCTCTCTCTGCCTCACTTTCCAAAGTTTTCTCCCTTTGGAAGGGGGATAATAACAAGAACCACCAAGATGGTTCCTAATAGCTGTGCTATGGCCTGAATTTCTGTCTCCCTAAAATTCTTTTATTGAGGCTTAATCCTCAGTGTGACAGTATTAGGAGCCAGGCCTTTGAGAGGCAATGAGGTCATGAGGCTAGAGCCCTCGTGGACGGGACTGGTGCCCTTCCAGCAGAGGCCCTGGAGAGCTCCCTTGCCACTCTGCCATGTGAGGACACGGCGAGAAGACAGCTGTCTGTGAACCAGGAAGCGGGCCCTTACCAAATCTGCTGGTGCTTCCAAAACTAAGAAACAAATGTCTGTTGTTTTAAGCACTTCACTTACAGTGCTTTTAATTATAGTAGCCCAAACAGACCAAGACAGCCTGCCTCCTAGAGTTCAGACCCTTGCAGCGTACCCTGACGTGATGGCCTGTGTGACCGCTAACACACGGCAGATGTGACAGGATTCACTTCAGAGCCTGGGGTGTAAGAGACCACGGCCTTCACCTTGGACACTTTCTCATGTCCTCTCTCTCAGATCTTTGGATCTGGAAGAAGCCAACTGCCATTTTATGAGCCAATTAAGTGAGAAACTGCAGCTTCCGATCCACAGTCAATGAAGACTAAGACCATCTGGGCATCTCGGAAGTAGATTCTTCAGCCCCAGTTGAGCCTCAAGAGGACAACAGCCCCAAGCAACAGCCAAGCCCACAACCCTTTGAAAGACCCTCAGCCAGGACCACCGAGCTAAGCCCTCCTGATTTCCCAAACTTCAGAAACTGTGAGAGAGAACAAAATCTAAGTTTGGGGATAGTTTGTTACCTAGTAATATGTAACTAATATACCTATCTCATTAGGAAGTTGAGAAAAGTAGAGAAGATGATAGATCATAAGCATTTAGTGCCTGGCACTTGTCAGTAAGTAGTTGCTAAGATTATGGGCAAGACACCATGGAAAGTATTTCATTTGCACTATGTCACTTACTCTTTACAATCCTACCAATTTTAGACAAATTCAAAATACTGTGATAAAAAGGTAAAAGCTTACTTTATGCACAGAACTTAATATAATGTCAGCCCTAACTCCTTCCATGTTGGCCAAATACTATACAATTTTAAAGATTATGAATTGAAAGATTCATAGATAATGTTTATAGTATTTCTTAAAGCTTCAGCATGCCATTCTCCCAAAACTTCATGGGTTCAGCAGGCCCAAAGCTCTCTGAACCCCCTCATTTTGGGTTTTTACGGAGGCTTCATTACAAGAGTACTCCAGTACTCTTGCCTGGAAAATTTCATGGACAGAGGAGCCTGGTAGGCTGCAGTCCATGGGGTTGCTAAGAGTTGGACACAACTGAGCAACTTCACTTTCACTTTTCACTTTCATGCATTGGAGAAGGAAATGGCAACCCACTCCAGTGTTCTTGCCTGGAGAATCCCAGGAATGGCGGAACCTGGTGGGCTGCCATCTATGGAGTTGCACAGAGTCAGACATGACTGAAGCACCTTAGCAGCAGCAGCAGCAGCATTACATAAGTACAGCTGACTAAATCATTGCCTGCTGGTCATCGATTCAATCTCCAGATCCTCTTCCCTCCCCAGAGATTGGGCAACTGGAACTGAAATCCCCAACTCTCTAATCACATGGTTCACTCCATATCCTTAGATGGTGTCCTAAAGTCCATCCGTTCACTTAACAAAGAATCCTATGTCTGCTCTCCTCCAAATTCCAAGGGTTTTTTGCCTGGAGAATCCCAGGGACAGAGGAGCCTGGTAGGAGGCCATCTATTGGGTCGCACAGCGTCAGACATGACTGAAGCGACTTAGCAGCAGCAGTAGGAACCCTGAGACAGAAACGGAATGAAGACCACATGTGTATTTCTAATTATAAATCACAGAATCACAGTTAGAAATACTTCTCCTCTCTTCTGTCAGTCTTATGAGAAAATTGATTTTGAAATATGTGAGTTTTGAAGCATACATGGTCCTCTGGAATGCAACCCTCAGATATCATTATCTTCCACATTTTACCATTGAGGAAACCGAGGCCTATAAGAAACATGGGGTAACTTGTTCAGTCAAGTGGCAGCAGGTGGCATTTGACCCCAGGCACCTTGACTTCAGAAAGGCTCTGAACTACTACACTACAGAGGGAAAACAACAAAAAAAAAAGGCTAGTTTTACAGCGTCCCCTGAGCTGCCTTGGGGTGAGTCCAAGATTAACATTTTTCAGCTATTGATCCCAAAAAGTCGTATCACTTCCTCTCTTATTGGCGCATTTTAATTAGTATCAAAATTAATCAGCCACCTCAACATTGTCCTCTTCTGAACTTCAACCACAATACAAACACTTGTACATATACAATGCATGCCAGTGGCATTTAATTCGAATTTATACACCAGTAACCTTCTCTTTATTTCTTAATTATACTATGCTTCCATTTACAGTTTTCTANCCTGACGTGATGGCCTGTGTGACCGCTAACACACGGCAGATGTGACAGGATTCACTTCAGAGCCTGGGGTGTAAGAGACCACGGCCTTCACCTTGGACACTTTCTCATGTCCTCTCTCTCAGATCTTTGGATCTGGAAGAAGCCAACTGCCATTTTATGAGCCAATTAAGTGAGAAACTGCAGCTTCCGATCCACAGTCAATGAAGACTAAGACCATCTGGGCATCTCGGAAGTAGATTCTTCAGCCCCAGTTGAGCCTCAAGAGGACAACAGCCCCAAGCAACAGCCAAGCCCACAACCCTTTGAAAGACCCTCAGCCAGGACCACCGAGCTAAGCCCTCCTGATTTCCCAAACTTCAGAAACTGTGAGAGAGAACAAAATCTAAGTTTGGGGATAGTTTGTTACCTAGTAATATGTAACTAATATACCTATCTCATTAGAAAGTTGAGAAAAGTAGAGAAGATGATGGATCTGGAGCATTTAGTACCTGGCACTTGTCAGTAAGTAGTTGCTAAGATTATGGGCAAGACACCATGGAAAGTATTTCATTTGCACAATGTCACTTACTCTTTACAATCCTACCAATTTTAGACAAATTCAAAATACTGTGATAAAAAAGTAAAAGCTTACTTTATGCACAGAACTTAATATAATGTCAGCCCTAACTCCTTCCATGTTGGCCAAATACTACACAATTTTAAAGATTATGAATTGAAAGACTCATAGATAATGTTTATAGTATTTCTTAAAGCTTCAGCATGCCATTCTCCCAAAACTTCATGGGTTCAGCAGGCCCAAAGCTCTCTGAACCCCCTCATTTTGGGTTTTTACGGAGGCTTCATTACAAGAGTACTCCAGTACTCTTGCCTGGAAAATTTCATGGACGGAGGAGCCTGGTAGGCTGCAGTCCATGGAGTTGCTAAGAGTTGGACACAACTGAGCAACTTCACTTTCACTTTTCACTTTCATGCATTGGAGAAGGAAATGGCAACCCACTCCAGTGTTCTTGCCTGGCGAATCCCAGGAATGGCGGAACCTGGTGGGCTGCCATCTATGGAGTTGCACAGAGTCAGACATGATTAAAGCACCTTAGCAGCAGCAGCAGCAGCATTACATAAGTACAGCTGACTAAATCATTGCCTGCTGGTCATCGATTCAATCTCCAGATCCTCTTCCCTCCCTAGAGATTGGGCAACTGGAACTGAAATCCCCAACTCTCTAATCACATGGTTCACTCCATATCCTTAGATGGTGTCCTAAAGTCCATCCGTTCACTTAACAAAAGAATCCTATGTCTGCTCTCCTCCAAATTCCAAGGGTTTTTTGCCTGGAGAATCCCAGGGACAGAGGAGCCTGGTAGGAGGCAATCTATTGGGTCGCACAGCGTCGGACATGACTGAAGCGACTTAGCAGCAGCAGTAGGAACCCTGAGACAGAAACGGAATGAAGACCACATGTGTATTTCTAATTATAAATCACAGAATCACAGTTAGAAATACTTCTCCTCTCTTCTGTCAGTCTTATGAGAAAATTGATTTTGAAATGTGTGAGTTTTGAAGCATACATGGTCCTCTGGAATGCAGCCCTCAGATATCATTATCTTCCACATTTTACCATTGAGGAAACCGAGGCCTATAAGAAACATGGGGTAACTTGTTCAGTCAAGTGGCAGCAGGTGGCATTTGACCCCGGGCACCTTGACTTCAGAAAGGCTCTGAACTACTACACTACAGAGGGAAAACAACAAAAAAAAAAAGGCTAGTTTTACAGCGTCCCCTGAGCTGCCTTGGGGTGAGTCCAAGATTAACATTTTTCAGCTATTGATCCCAAAAAGTCGTATCACTTCCTCTCTTATTGGCGCATTTTAATTAGTATCAAAATTAATCAGCCACCTCAACATTGTCCTCTTCTGAACTTCAACCACAATACAAACACTTGTACATATACAATGCGTGCCAGTGGCATTTAATTCGAATTTATACACCAGTAACCTTCTCTTTATTTCTTAATTATACTATGCTTCCATTTACAGTTTTCTAGTCAAATACAATTTATATTCACAAACACATGGCCAGAGAAATGAGCAGTGGCCCTTCTGTCACTGTGAGGCATTTGCTAGCTTTCAGATGAACCCCATCCTCCCAAGCTGTTTGAAGCAAAATTTCCCGTTAGGTCAAAGACTTCTTCCTTCAAGGAATGGGTTACCCTTTGCATGTGAATCATGTGACTGGTGGGAAAAAGAGAGCAAGCCAGTATTTTATGTGTCAGACTACGTACCAAATGCTTCACAGGGCCGCCTCACTGCATCCTCGCAGCAGACCTTCAAGGTAAGCAGTTTGTCACACAAACACAGAAAGTGGCAGAGTAAACCCAAACCCGTTCAATCTGACTTCAAATTCTAGCCGCAGAGACTCACCTCTGAATCTCCTCCCAGTCCACTTGACTTCCAGAAGCATTGCCTGGTTTGGTTGGGCTACAGCGTCAGCTTATATGGTGCTCTTAAGAGTGCAAAATGGAGTATCTTCCCCATAAGAGCTGGGAGGCATGCTTCATCCCAGCTGAAACCAATGATCCAGAATCAACAGATGGGCTAGAACAGAGCTTCTCAAATTTAATGGACACAAAAATCACCTGTGACCTTGCTAACAAGCAGATTCTGTTTCAGTAGGTCTAGAGTGGGGAGAAGGCAATGACCCACTCCAGTGCTCTTGCCTGGAAAATCCCATGGATGGAGGAGCCTGGTGGGCTGCAGTCCATGGGGTCGCAAAGAGTCGGACATGACTGAGCGACCTCACTTTCACGCATTGGAGAAGGAAATGGCACCCCACTCCAGCGTTCTTGCCTGGAGAATCCCAGGGACGGCAGAACCTGGTGGGCTGCCACCTATGGGGTCACACAGAGTCGGACACGACTGAAGCAATTTAGCAGCAGCAGCAGAGTGGGGTCTGAGATTCGTAACCATCTATCAAGTGATGTTTATGCTACTGGTCTCTAGTAGCACACTTTTTTTGAGTAAAAAAGTTTTAGGAAGCAGTATCAAGAACATAATACCAATGGCATTCAGAATTATGTACTAGTGAAGGAAGGATTTTTTTTTAAATGCTCAATTGTATATGTAAAAAATGATGATCTTGATGATGAAAGTAACATTTATTCAAAGCTTACCATGTATCAGGCACTGTTCTATGTGCTTAATTTGTATCAAATCACTTAATTCTCTCAGCAATTCTTTTGAGATTACTGTAACTATAATCCCAATTGACAGAAGAAAAAAACTGAGGAATACAAAGGAAGGTACACATTATTTGAGTCTGAAAAAAAAAAATATATATATATAAAGAATATATACATGTGTAATTGAATCACTCTGCTGTATACCTGAAGTTAATACAACATTGTAAATCAAATATAAAAAATAAAAATATCTAGATATGAACACAGATAACCTATCTCCAAAGATGGGCTTGACACCTGATCCCACCAAAACAACCTAACAATTTTAATGAACCACAAACTCAGGATGGGCTACCAGTGTGTGCCAGTGGCTAACAACACATACAACTTTGGCAACTGTCCTGGGCCTGATAATTTGAGAAAACAACAGCGGCAGAAACACATAGGGCACTCGTTAGTATACCAGATGAATTTATAGAATTTAGTTAACTGGTTCCCTTCTTTTGAAGCTGAATGTTTACAGAAAAGATCCCAGCAGAAAAAAATGGGTCCCAGTGACCTCTATAGTGTCTTCCAACCTAAGATCCTATAAATGTGTGATGTCAAGACAAACCAGGCCAGCGGATCTCATGGGAGACCGCTGAGTTAAACTGCGCCAGGAGCACGCCTCAGGAAGCACGCCTTCCTTCCGGGGAGGAAGCTCAGCCAGGCAGTGCCTTCACCTCTCCCTGACACTGAGAGTCATGTCACTACGCTGCCATATCCAGCCTGACAGCTGCAGCCTCCTTCCTCATAACGACGATACCCCCCCGACCTCTCTGGAGGCTTCTCACTCCTCTTTGGCGAGTGTATTGCTAAGAGCTTCACATTTCATGATTTGTGTATTCAGAGCATCTCGCACTAAAAGCATGGGAAATGAGCATCCATTGCGGGTGAAAAGTTAATCCCTCTAAACTTCACATATCACTATTATTTAATGGGACAAATGGTTGGCCCTGTCTTTGCAACTGTGTGTGTGTGACTCATATGGTTCAAAACAGGGGATTTAGTGTCAGATAGACCTGAGTCCAAATGTTGGCTTTGCTGCTTCCTAAGTGTGTAGCCACAAACAGATTGCTGGCTTCTATGAACCTCTATCTACTCTTCTACAAAATGGGTCTACTGACCCCAACAGCTCAAAATAATTAGGTGACAGAAGGTAGTGAAGACACTAACTACACACTGAACAATATTATTATTATTAATAACATCGTCATCATCAGAAATGTGAATAGAATGCCATGTGTCCAAGAGAAAGGATCAAACAGCTGAGAGGAAACTAATAAATGAGGAGGTGAGGTCTATTTTCAAGCCCCACCAATGCCCTTTCCCTTTGTGTGTTCAAATAGCAATCTCTCTGACGCTCACTATTTCCTCTCCAGGTAAAAGGATATAGTGATTTTTGCCCTACTTAGTACTCTCATGAGAAAATAAAAAGATACTGAGGAGATCACCTGTTCACATGTCACAAACCCTCAAGATCCAAGCAGCAAACCTCAGTGAGACAAGTGGGTGAGCGAATAGAAACATAGGCTATTGGGAGTGAAGGGCTTAGGAAAACATTCATCACCTAAAGGTGGAAGGTTGCTACTCAACTCCACCTACTTAGTGCCAGCAGCTCTGATACCTAGTTTCTTATGAAATCGCTGAAGTTTTAAGTGTTGACAACTAAGTCAAAATTTTAAGACCTCTATCAGCCAAACAAAGCCCATCTGTGGGCACCAATTTGGGATCTCAAATAAAATATGATTCATTCTTTCCCTCTCTCTTAACACATGAGAAAGCAGGAGCACAGAAAGGTCTAGCAATTTACCCAAACTCAACCTTAGCAGTGATAACTGGTGGAATGAGTTTATGACATCATAAATTTCTTTCCCATCTCAGCAGCCTTTGTTACCCTCCACTGGACCACTCCAAGGTGACTTTTATTGTTATTTTTAGTCATACATGCATGTGTTTTCTCCAAGCAAGCTGTTGGAAAGCCTTTCCCACATCTTGTTCTGCCTAACGTCAGTAGTGTGTCTCTGCCTGCACAGATCACACTTAACACGGGAACTGAAGGCTTGATTGTAACATGCCCAGTGATTGATGAACCCAGAGTGACAGCAGATCTGTGTCCTGAAGGCAGGGCTGAAAAAGACCTAGCTATGAGTGAGGACCTTCTCCTGATGCTCCTTTTCCAAAAAGCAAAATAAGCAAATACCATTAGAATGCCTCACAAGTTACACAATAGTCTTATTGGGGGAAAAACACTTTTAGGTAGGTATAATGAATTTTGTTGAGAACTGCTAGGAGGCTGGGAGTGGGCCAATGACTGTACCTGATTCACTTAATCTCTGCAACAATCCTATAAGGTAAAAATGATTCCTAGTCCCATGTTTCAGATCAGGAAACTGAGACACAGGGGAGGTAAACCAAATTGCTCAGGATCACATTGTGAGAGCCACAGCCAGGATGTGAATGAGCCAGCCTGAGCCGGTACCTATGCGATGCATAGCCTCCCCTGGATGACCTAATTTAATCTTCACAGTGATCTTGGAGAAAGCTCTGCTGTCTCCATTTTGCAAGTGAGTAAACTAAGTCTAAGGGAGGGGAACGGTTTTACTCAGGGTAGTGCAGCCAGCAGGTGGTAGAATTAGGATGGCTGCCATTCTACTTGAAACCTTTGTAGGAAGAAACATTGGGACCACATTTCTTTCTTAGAAAGAAGTTGCTTTCTTAGTCCTTAATCTTTTCTCATTGGACAGAGTCATGCTGAGGCTGAAACTCCAATATGCTCCAAGCACCACCTATTGCAAAGAGCCAACTCATTGGAAAAGATCCCGATGCTGGGAAAGATGGAGGGCCAAAGGAGAAGAGGGAGGCAAAGGATGAAGTTGGATAGCATCACTGACTCGTTGGACGTGAATTTGAGTAAACTCAGGGAGATAGTGAAGGACAGAGAAGCCTGATGTAATGCAGTTCATAGGGTCACAAAGAGTCTGACATGACTTGATGACTGAACAACACAGTATTTCCTCACCTGCCCTTTCTTGGACGCTGGCTCCAAAAGGCTTGCCCATGTCTCCAGGTAAGGCAATGAGTGCCTTGCCAGGGAGAAGAGGAATCATGGTGGCCTACTGCTCACTATATCACTAGAACATAAGCTCCACATGGTAGGAATCATGTCTGTTTTCTCCCTCTTCTATGCCTAAAACCTGGTACAGATCATCATAAATATTTGCTGAATCAATGAATGGGAGGGAGGCATGAATGAAGTGTATGTATGGTAGAACTGTTTGAATTCTGCAGTTATGTCTCAAATACATTCCAGAGATACAAAAGAGAAGGAATCTTTGAAGCTTAAAATAAAACTTATTAGCAGAAAGCCAGAAGGTCAAAAGCAGAGTTTGGTTGAATAAATCTTTTCAATTCTAACAAAGCAATCATTAAAAAGAACGGACAAGGGAGCAGTCTGTCGGGAACTGGCAGTCTAGTCACTCAGGTGCCCAAATAAAAAGATGTCAGAAGGAGACACAAACAAAGAAGTAAGGCAGGAGCGGCTCCGCAGGGTCTCTGGAGAGGTGAGCAGGGTCAACTGAGACCGAGGGCAGCCTCGCCCTGCAGCCCCATCTCTGCCTCAGCGCTTCTGCCCTCCCTCTTCCCCTCCACGTCTACCCCTTCCCCACAACAGTGACTGACGAGTACACAGAGCCACGAGACAAAGGCCCCTTCCCCTTGTTACCCAGAGGCACCCCAGGGCCAGCCAGGGCCCCTGGCTTCAGTTATAGCATCTGAAGGCTCACCTGCTTTCTTTTCACCATAGTCTCATTTATCCTTGCAAGGCACCTGTGAACAGCCTGCCTAGGCACAATGACTCCCACACTGGACAGACTCAAGCACAGACAAATCAAATCAAGTGCAGTGGACCACACAGCCCCAGCATTCATCCAAGAAGCCTGGCTCGAGCTCCAACGCTCCTCCTCTCCTTAGGCTGCCTCCTAAGACCCAGGGTCTCCTGAAAGATGTGGTAGACTCACCTGGGTGCCTTTATTAGAAGGAAGTAGATTCTCCTTATCTTCCACCCCTTCTCAAAATGGGCACCATTCTTATACTGGGGCAAATCAGTCAAGGAGTAGGTAACTCATCCAAGCTTGGCAACTCTAATATCCCATCTTACTGACCACGTGGATTGAATCATGAGGTAGACATATGATCCAAGACAAGCCAATCCAAATCCTTCTCTGTAATTTTCGAGACCTAATTTGAAAGAAAAGTTCTTTATAATACATAGCATGGTAAATGTCCTAAATCATTCAACACCAGATAATTTTTCTAGGCCAATGATGGTAATTTCATCCCTCTGATCAGTAATTGGGTCCATGTCTGCCATGTGACCCAGCTCTGGCCGATGAAAGGAAGAGTGTTAAGTATGTGTCTAGGAAGCCACAGACCATTGTTGGGTCTTCATGTGACACTGGGACCTCATCCAAACACCCTACAAAATGTTTAAAGATAAAGCCAACACTAAACTCTTGTACACTGTTGGTGGGGATGTAAACTGGTGCCACCACTGTGGGAAACAGTATGGAGGGTCCTCAAAAAACAAAATATAGAACTATCATATGATCCAGCAATTTCACTTCTAGACATAAATCTGGGGGGAAAAAACACTAATTTGAAAAGACACATGCACTCTAGTGATATGGAAGCAACCTAAGTGTCCATGAACAGATCAATGGATAAAAACGTCACACACACACACACACACACAATGGAATGTTCTTAGTCACTCAGTTTTGTCCTCCTCTGTCCATAGGATTTTTTAGGCAAGAATACTGGAGTGGGTTGCCATTTCCTCCTCCAGGGAATCTTCCCAACCCAGGTATTGAACCGACATCTCCTATACTAGCAGGCAGCTGCTTTACCACTGAGCCACCTGGAAGCCATACAGTGGAATATTAGCCATTAAAAAGAATAAAATATTGCAATTTGTAACAACACCAATAGACTTGAAGAATATTATGTTCATGAAAGTAGTCAGATGGAGAAAGATAAATAGTGTGTGATTTAAGTAAAGTATGGAATCTAAAATATGCAACAAACTAGTGACTATAAAAAAAAAAAAAAACCCTCACAGATATAGGGAACAAAATAGCGATTACCAGTAGGAAGAGGAAAGGGGAGAGAGGCAACATAGGGGTATGGAAGTAAGAGAAACAAACTATTAGGCATAAAATTAACTACCAGGATACAACACAGGGAATATAGTCGTTTTATAATAACTATAAATGGAGTACAAATTTTAAAAGTTGTTAATCATTCTATCGTACAACTATAACTTTTTTGTGTAACCATTATACTTCAATCTAAAGGAAAAAAAAAAAGATGAAGCTAACACTGAGGATAAAAATAGGAAATGGGAAGACCCAGGGTCCATGAGGACTCACCACACACTGACTGTGTGTTGACCAGAATACCTATTATGTGGCATAATAAGTTCCCTTTTCATTTACATTAATTTGTGCCTGAATTTACTGTTACCTGCAGCCCAAAGCCTGCTTTATGGTGCATCCTCCTTTCCTTCTGGCCACAGTGATGCTACAAATCGACTCTGGAGCTGCTAGCAGTCCTTGCAGCATAGCTGTGATCACAGCCCCTCATCACAGAGAACAGTGGATCTAAAGCAGGAACAAGGATGCCTAGCGCAGAAATAAGAAGCAGAAAGGAGAAAGGATCTGAGACATTCAGGTTCCTGCTTGCTGTAATCCTGCTCTGTGGCTTGAGGGAACCTGGATCTTTCTACCTCCATGTCCCAAAACAAGCTCCATGTGAGGTCTCAGCCAGGGACAGGGCCTGAACTATGGGGAACAGCAACGTGCTTAAGGGCTGGGGAAGTCATTTCAAGTCCATCTTCTGCCACTGATATGCTGGGGGTTCTGGACTCTCACTGGATTTCTGAAACTATCTTTAAAATGAGGAGGCTGGGACAATATTTGTCATAACTCAAAAGTACATCCCAGCAGTTGCACTCTGATGAATTCATCCTCCAAATAAACTCAACAACCACGGAAAGATGTAGCCCAAAGATATCCATTGCAGCCTTGCTGAGAGCAGAAGCCTGTGCTGCCATCCAAGGGACCACGTAAATGAACTACAGCCATGGGCTAAATCTGGCTGTGGTCTGTTTGGGGATGGCTTGTGAGCTGTGAATAGTCTTCCTGTTTCTAAAACATTGTCAGAAGAAGAAAGAGGAGGAGGACATAGTACAGAGACTCTATGACCCACAGAGCCTAAAATACTGGCTCTTCACAGAATTAGTTTCTTGACCCATGAGCCTATTGTATAATTTTCCTGTGGAAAAGCAGCCACTGAAAATGAAAGGAAAGAAAAAAAAAAAGATATCCTTATGCACTGATATGAAAAGAGATCTACTACATACTGCTAAATAAAAATGCAGGTATCTGAACAGCATGAGTAGTCTGATTGCATTTGCGTCAAAATACGGAAGGTAAGTTATCTATGAGATGTATGCAAATAAAATTTCTGGAAGGATACACAAGAAACCAAGCAGTGGTTGCCTCTGGGGAAATGAGACTGAGATGTAGGTGATGAAAGAGAGAAAGCCTTTTACACGGTACTTTACATTCTTCTCCACCCTTTGATTTTTCCCGTGAGCACGTGTTAGAGCTCTAACCATAAAAATGAGCCGGTTGGACAATACGATCTCTTGGGGCACCTTCAGCTCTGAGTCTGTCTAGAATAATAAGTTACAATGTTGGTTACTTGTTTTTTTTTTTTTTGCCAGTGTGATTACTACGATGCAAGTCACATCCTGCACTTTGTTTTCATTTTCACAAAAACCTCCCGAGGGTATGACCTCCTTCTGCCAAATGAGGAGACTCAGGCTCGGACTAGAGCTGACGATTCCAGGCCTCTGATTCTACTACCCAGCTCCACAGGTGACACAGTCCTCCTAGTTGAGCCTGAGAGGCACAGTAAGGTTGACTGTGCCAGCAAGTAGAAGCAGCAGAAGATATGAGGTGAGAGGTAAAGGAGGCCAGATATGCAATATGGCTGCATAAGGATATTTCTTCCTTGGACCCACTGCAGGCTTCTATAGAACAGAAACAGATGGCAAGGATGGGAGGTCGATTTTTTATAAGGAAGTGAGAAAAAAAAGTATTTTCTACTACCCTCAAATCATATCATGAAAAGGGAAACCTACTCTGCTCATGGGGAAGCTGTGTGACCTTTAGTGAGTCACAGTCCCTCTGAACCTCTGTGCTTTCACTTTTAAAATGAAGTTGGCCCACATCGGGGCTCACAAACTCACACTGCCAGGGCCAGTCCAGTCAAGTTAATGGTCAAGGGACCAGATGGGGATGGTGGGGAACTCGAGAAGTCTTGCCCTGTTTAGAGCAGGGCAGAATCTATCTATTCCTTGCAGTCTGGTGCCAAGGGTAAATGCAGACCAGTGTCACCAAATGGCCTGGTTTTCAAGAGGAGCTGGAATCCCTATTTTTATATAAAAAACTCACCTTTAAAATCTTGCCATCTCATTCTAAATACTGAAAAAAATGCACTCTGGTGCCAAGCCAAAACCATCCCCAAGCAGCCCACAGGGCTGCCAGTTTGCCAGCTCTAACCAAGAAGGCCACCAGGACTCATCCCATTGAGCCCTGGTGGGGGTATTAGGGACTGCACCACCCAAAGACCAAATTCTATTTCATTTGCCACATCCATTAGACTTCTCTCTGTTTCCTCTCAGCCACATATCTGCTCATCCCAGCAAATAAGAATTGGCAAAATCCAGGAAATAAAATACCAAGCAAGCAAAGGAAAGAGGTAGGGATCCAGTCATCTGGAGTCAGCAACAGAAGTGAGAAGGCAGAGGCAACCTCTGCTAAAGTGCCTGATTGCCACTTTCCTGGGGACAAGCCTGGAAGCAGTTTCAGGAAGGAGTCTTTCTCTTCTCTCTGTACACAAGCAGCCTCTTGCCCCCTTTCCTCCCCATCTGAGCATCCTCAGCATCTTTGCACCCACATCAGAGATTTCCATACAAGGGAACAGCCACTCTATCTGGAAGTGACAAGCCCTTGCCAGCAGCCAACCATGACGGCCCAGCTCGTTCCTCATTGTGACGTGGCTGCAAGCGACTCCAGCTTCTTTGGCGACAGCCTCAAGGTGATTGGAATACTGACTACCCCCTGGTAGCGAGTGTGTTCCTGTGCATGTAAGCACACGCACACACGACAGGGGCAGCCGTCATTCGGGCTCCTGACAGCCTTCACATCAGAGGAGCACGAGAAAGAAGTCATTCACGAGACGTGGGAATCTGCCCCGCTCCGGAATCAGCCACATCTCCCCACCTGCTGCAGGAAACAGCCAAGCTCCCACCATTGGAGGCCACTGGATCAACCTGCCTTTCCAGTCTCATCCTCAACCCCACTGTTTTCTCAAGGAACCTCAGTCACACATATAATTTTCCTAAAACTCCACCAAGAATGTCCCTAAATTGGGAGGAAGGCAGCCTTTTCTGGTTCTCGTTTTAAAAAAAAAAAAAAAAAAAGGCTATCCTTTGGTACCTAAAATAGTATTTCCCTTATAAAACCACAGATGACCTCTTCCAACCAATACTACTGAGCAGTCACCGCAGAAGTGATGACAAGTATCATGGAGTACCTGCTACGCACCAAACACTACTGAGCACTTTGCCCGCTTTACATTATTCAACCTTACAACCACCCTATTGGATGAGAACACTGAGGCACCAAGAGGTCAGGTGCCCCGCCCAATGTCACACAGCTAACACAAGGTAAAGCAAGGATTCAAACCCAGAACCTCTGTCTCCAGAACCTGAGCCCTCTGGATATACCGTCTTCCTCTGAAGTTCCCCATAACCCCTCACACACACCATGAGGTACTAAGCAGGAGAGCACCTCAAGAAAAAGGGATGGAGAAGGGAGTCAGGCAGTCTCACCACTGATGTTCTGGGTCACTTTGGTTAGGTCACTTCACCTCCCTAAGCCTCTCTTTGACTCTTCTCTATAATTAAATTTCTCTAAAGATAGTGCTTAAATTAGATGACCCACCTTGATGTAGTTTGGGATGCCATATACAAGTTATTTCACTGAAGGCATGTATCACAAAGGCATCAAAAGGAAAAAGAACTGCATGTGGTGGAATTTAAAGCGATATGAGTGTCTCAGTGAACATAATGGACATAGGATAGAAAAGCAACGAGATGTGCATAAACCAAGACATCAGTTCAGTTCAGTCGCTCAGTCGTGTCTAACTCTTTGCGACCCCATGAATCACAGCACACCAGGCCTCCTTGTCCATCGCCAACTCCCGGAGTTTACCCAGACTCGTGTTCATTGAGCCGGTGATGCCATCTAACCATCTCATCCTCTGTCGTCCCCTTCTCCTCCTGTCTGCAATCCCTCCCAGCATCAGGGTCTTTTCCAATGAGTCAACTCTTCACATGAGGTGGCCAAAGTATTGGAGTTTCAGCTTCAACATCAGTCCTTCCAATGAATATCCAGGATTGATCTCCTTTAGAATGGACTGGCTGGATCTCCTTGCAGTCCAAGGGACTCTGAAGAGTCTTCTCCAACACCACAGTTCAAAAGCATCAATTCTTCAGCACTCAGCTTTCTTCACAGTCCAACTCTCACACCCATACATGACCACTGGAAAAACCATAGCCTTGACTAGACGGACCTTTGTTGGCAAAGTAATGTCTCTGCTTTTGAATATGCTGTCTAGGTTGGTCATAACTTTTCTTCCAAGGAGTAAGCGTCTTTCAATTTCATGGCTGCAATCACCATCTGCAGTGATTTTGGAGCCCCAAAATAAAGTCTGCCACTGTTTCCCCATCTATTTCCCATGAAGTGATGAAACCAAGACATAGAATGACCTAAAAATCAATTTCTTTGGGGCAACTTGGTGGGCTCTGCTGTGACTGATGAGACCCTGAGAATTCTACTCCAGAGTTTCAGCTCCAGACAGAGAGGCTCCTTGCCCCCTGGGTGAGCTCTCAAATAAGCATCACTGTAGATTCTCCAGTGTCCAGCAGAGGGCCCCCATGTCCACGTACTTGGCTGCTTGGAGGGACTGTTAACTTGGCAATCGCTTCACACAGCTCCCTGCGAGGACCTCCTCTGTCTTGCTTTGTTTTCCCTGCTCCGTTTGCCAGCGGCAATTGGAACAACCAAGGCGTGGGATAAGCGATTGAGAAACTTAACGTTTGTTCCTCTTTGCCTCTAGATTTCTAACCATCTCTCTTTAAAGACAAAGAGGCCGTTCAGCGGGCCCCGTTGCTCTCTGCCGTTTCTCTTCTTTGTCCCTGGGTTTCTCCAAGCCGGTCTGGGAGATAAGAGAAGGCGCCCAATCTGCACTCTTGCTGCGCCTTCTCTGCCTGCTCTCAGGGGATCGCTGATTTAGCTGAGAAGAGTTTGTCTTTATCAAATCACAGGCCTCCTTAGAAATGGCCCGAGAGACCATCATCGCCTGCTGGGTGCTGAAATATGTTATCATTAGGCTCAACATGTGATTTAGTTAATTAAATGTCATGCTTTTGATGGCATTAATTAGACCTGCTGCCAACTCCTCAGAAAACAAAACCAAACAAAAATGAAAACATCACTCCTAACCCAGAGAGACTCCGAGGAGCCAAAGTGAGGTCTTCCTAAACCCCTGTTTCCTCCCAGGACAAAATTAGTCCAAAAAGATCTTTAAACAGTTCATGGGGTCCCATGATGTCATTTCTCCTTTGATGGATGCTGCTGCTAATGTCACTGGTCTTTGAGAACTTTTAATGTTTTTATTAATAATGACACAATTGTTCTTTACATGAACGTACTGTTTCAGAGGTTATAACCTACTTTCACATTCATCCTCTCTTTAATGTTTCAAAATAACCTGCAGAGGTGGGTGGGGGTGGGGAAAGAGGCTCACTTGCTGGAGGTCAGTGTGCTGGACCTCAAACCCAGGCTTTTCTAAGCACCCACATCCTCTCAATCACAACACACTTTTGTGTGTGTATTTTCTCGTGTGAAACATCTAGCAAAAATCCAGGAAGGGAGAAACTGGACTAATTATCAGTGCTTCTTGACAAGTGATGAAACAGAGGCCCCAAGAAGACAAATGAGTTTGCTGAGGCACCTGAGCTAGTTAGTGAAGTTTTAGTTACTGAGAATAATCAGTGACAAAAGGAAGACCAGAGTCCCAGAGTCTTGGGATTCTAGTCCAGACGCTTAAGAAACTGTCTAAGAGGGAACCAGGAGAGACCGTGCTCTTCCAGCAGAATTAGCAATAGTAATCTGAGCACTGAACAATTGTTTAACCGCACCATATCCCAAGCATCCTGACATAGCATGTCTAAGTGCCCACAAAACTTTAAAACTAGGTATGGCTATCTAATCTATTCAACCGAGGGAATAAAACCTTAAAAATTTGATCATACAGCTGGAAGAGACAGGGGCAAGGATCTGTAACCAGGACTTCCTAAATCCAAACCCCATGGTCCATTCACTTTACCAAAATGCTTTCAACAAGGCTATCACAGCACAATGATGTACTGGATGTGAACTCAGCATTATGGCACACATATGGAGAGAAGAGAAATACTTTGGACATGATTCCAGGCACAAAGGGTTTGCAGTTCACTAGAGAAAGATTAGCTAAACAGGGAAAAAGAAAGAGTATGGAGAGCAGAATAGTAAACACAGAACTAAGGGAGAATCCTTGGGGTATCTTCTTGAGCCTTAACCTCAAGCATCAAAAGGACTATGGACCCTGGATACCTTTGATTTTTCATATTACCTATCATGTACAGTAGACTTATGCAATATGCATAATTCAGTTCAGTTCAGTCACTCAGTTGTGTCCGACTCTTTGCGACCCCACGAAGTGCAGCATGCCAGGCTTTCCTGTCCATCACCATCCTCTGGAGTTCACTCAAACTCATGTCCATCAAGTGGGTGATGCCATCCAGACATCTCATCCTCGGTCGTCCCCTTCTCCTCCTGCCCCAAATCCCTCCCAGCATCAGAGTCTTTTCCAATGAGTCAACTCTTCACATGAGGTGGCCAAAGTACTGGAGTTTCAGCTTCAACTTCATTCCTTCCAAAGAACACCCAGGGTTAATCTCATTTCGAATGGACTGGTTGGATTTCCTCGCAATCCGTGGGACACTCAAGAGTCTTTTCTAACACCACAGTTCAAAAGCATCAATTCTTCAGTGCTCAGCTTTCTTCACAGTCCAATTCTTGAATCCATACATGACCACTGGAAAAACCATAGCCTTGACTAGACAGACCTTTGTTAGCAAAGTAATGTCTCTGCTTTTCAATGTGCTATCTAGGTTGGTCATAACTTTTCTTCCAAGGGGTAAGCATCTTTTAATTTTATGGCTGCAGTCACCATCTGCAGTGATTTTGGAGCCTAGAAAAATAAAGTCTGACACTGTTTCCCTATCTATTTCCCATGAAGTGATGGAACCAGATGCCATAATCTTTGTTTTCTGAATGTTGAGCTTTAAACCAACTTTTACACTCTCCTCTTTCCCTTTCATCAAGAAGCTTTTTAGTTCCTCTTCACTTTGTGCCATAAGGGTGGTGTCATCTGTATATCTGAGGTTATTGATATTTCTCCCAGCAATCTTGATTCCAGCTTGTGTTTCTTCCAACCCAGTGTTTCTCATGATATACTCTACATATAAGTTAAATAAGCAGGGTGACAATATGCAGCCTGATGTACTCCTTTTCCTATTTGGAACCAGTCTGATGTTCCATGTCCAGTTCTAACTGTTGCTTCCTGATCTGCATATAGGCTTCTCGAGAGGCAGGTCAGGTGGTCTGGCATTGCCATCTCTTTCAGAATTTTCCACAGTTTATTGTGATCCACACAGTCAAAGGCTTTGGCATAGTCAATAAAGCAGAAATAGATGTTTTTTTGGATCTCTCTTGCTTTTTCGATGATCCAGCAGATGTTGGCAATTTGATCTCTGGTTCCTCTGCCTTTTCTAGAACCAGCTTGAACATATGGAAGTTCATAGTTCACGTATTGCTGAAGCCTGGCTTGGAGAATTTTGAGCATTACTTTACTAGCATGTGAGATGAGTGCAATTGTGATGTGGTTTGTGCATTCTTTGGCATTGCCTTTCTTTGGAATTGGAATGAAAACTGACCTTTTCCAGTCCTGTGGCCACTGCTGAGTTTTCCAAATTTGTTGGCATATTGAGTATGGCACTTTCATAGCATCATCTTTCAGGATTTGAAATAGCTCAACTGGAATTCTATCACCTCCACTAGCTTTGTTTGTAGTGATGCTTTCTAAGGCCCACTTGACTTCACATTCCAGGATGTCTGGCTCTAGGTGAGTGACCATACCATTGTTATTATCTTGGTTGTGAAGCTCTTTTTTGTACAGCTCTTCTGTGTATTCTTGCCACCTCTTCTTAATATCTTCTGCTTCTGTTAGGTCCATATCATAATTCATTGGCATGTGTTCAGCAGAGAAAGAGAAAGAATTTAAGTAGTTAGAGGTGTCCCTGCCATTCCCCCCAGCAAAAGCGTGCCCCTCCATGAGCATGAGGTGAGAGACATTAACCCGCTTGTCCCCGAGGCAGTGTCTGTCCCTGTAGCCCTCTCTGAGCATGGGCATTTTAGTAAGATGACCATGATTGTTTTGCTTAAAGACACAGTATTATTTTAGTATTAATGGTTTCTAAACACAAGGCTACCTTTTCACTTAGGGCTCAACCAAAGAAATAGACATCTATTCCAATGCTTAAGGACAAACTGGTTGTGCCTAATAATGGAAGAGATGGAATTATTTTTGAACGCTATAGACAATTTAAAGTATTTTCTAAGGTCATTTTTATTATGTAAAATTTTCTACTTACATGTTGATTTTAAAGCTTGACCACAGGACTTCCCTGGTGGTCCAGTGGTTAAGATTCCACACTCCCAGTGCAAGGAGTTTGGGTTCATTCCCTGGTCAGGGAACTAGATCCCACATGCCACAGCTAAGACCCAGTGCATCCAAATAAAATAAATAAATAAATATTTTAAAAAGTAATAATGAAAAAAAAACTTGACCAGATGTATGGTGTGACTCCACCATAAATTGCAAGCATGTTCTTGCCACTATACTACTCACTGGAACATCTGAGCCCACTGGCATTGCTTTAAAAATAGCAGCCGTTTATGGGCAGGTAGCCAGAAACCCAGAGATATACGAATTACAGTGCTGACCAAGGGTTAAAATGGACACACCGTCAGGTGGTCCTCTCCTGTCACTACCAAGGAAACAACAAAATGTAAGGCAAGTCCAAGATTAGACAGAGGGAGTCATCAAGGCCTGAGGGACAAGCATAGGCAGCAAGATCTAGTGCAAAGATTATTGAATAAGGAATGGGAGGTCAATTCCTGGTCAGCAATCTTATGCAAGTTACCTAATGTCTCTAAGCCTTGATTTCCTCAGCTATAATTGAAAAGAATGTACCAGTTCTCTCAAAAAAAAAAAAAAATCGACCTCCAAATCTTGACACCAGGAGTCAAATAGTACACAGAGACAAGCCTCTGGGAGTCTGAACAACTAATACTTCTGCAGAGAGGAGTCAGGGTCCAGAAGTGCAAGAGTAGGAATCAATGGGCTTGCCAACAGGTTACTACTTAATGGGTGGCACTTCTGAGAGTGTAAATGAGAAGAGTAATCCTTAAGCAAGAAAAAGGGGCATAAGCCAGAACCATCACAGCAAACCAGTTCCCATAGCCTTTCCTTAGAAAAGACAGAAGTCTCAGAACATTGCAGAGCGCCTTGTGCCCTCCTGCTCTCCCTTTGCCTGGGTCTGTCTGGTCAGCACTGCCCCACTTAGCTGACTCCTCGTGTCTTGCCTTGGCTTGTGTCCCAGGGCAGAGGTCCACTTGGGGCCAGGCTAAAGGTTTTCAGAGGAGCCTAAGCCCTGAGCAGATGCATTTAGGTTAAATAAGAGAGACAGCCAGATTCAGCAAGCTGGAGGCTAAGCCACCCAGAAGTGTGGCAAAATATAGAAGAAAAGGGTATATTCAACTGAGACCCAGGAAGTCTGAGTTATAAAGCCAGATATGTCTTTGAATTTCTATACAACTTTGGGAAAGTCACTTAGCTTCTATGAGCCTCGATTGTATCTCCCATCAAGCCAAGGAGAAAGTTGGTTGCCTTTGGCATTTTGAGCCCTAATATCATAGCATTTTATGTTCTTACAAAAATGGGAATATATCTTGGCATTTTGATGTTCCTGTGGGATTTCAGAATTTCTGTTTTTCCTTCACAGTTATAAACCACTCTACATCTCTAACCATGTCCAATGGACTAGCTAGCTATTGATATGGTGAGTGTCCAGCCATTGTCATCCACCAGGAATGATGATGCCGCAGAGTGGGCAATCACAGCAGTGTTGCTAACACTCTAATATCTCATATGTCTACCATATGAGATTTGCTGCCATATGTATTTGCTACTCTGCTTAGACGATCAAGGGTAAGATCACATTAGTATTACTCATCAGTTCTGATAATATCATTGAGCACCAGGATCTAGCCATGCCTGAAGCCAACAATCCCCCAGATTTTCCAGTGTCATGACTCAGATACATCCTCTTTTTAATTTACAGGGGTTGAAAAGTTCCCTGTTTCCATTAATCCTACTATATCCCATGTCTATCACTTGTAACTGACAAAGATCTGAGAATATGCAATCTATCCGGAAAGTGAGATTGCTACATATAGCACATAATATAAAGCTTTAGATTTAGATGTCTCCATAGGTTTTTTTCCTGTAGGTCAGGAGTCAGAAGGGGAAAATTGTAGAGTCAAGATCATGCCAATGTCAAGAATCTGCCAGACAAAGTTGCAGAACAGTTTGCTGAAATGCCCTTTTGGCCAGTCGTGCTGAGCATTTTTAACAGTCTACAGTTGTTGCCTGAGAAATTTAGCTCCCTACAGGAAAGTCTGCAACTCTTGTGATATCATAGCATAATGAAATAGACAAACACTCCAACAAGACAAGCTGATAGGTTCTACATGGTACATAACTGAGGAGAGGTAACAGCCATTTATTGAAGACCTACTGTGTGCCAGGAAGGTCCTGTGCGCTGATGTCATTCTCATAATAACCCTGGAGAATGATACAGTCATCTCCCTTTTATTAATATCAATGTTAAAGTCAGAGAAGCTAAGTAAAATTTTTCTGAAATATCAATAGTCAGTAAGTAGTAGATCCTGTGTTCAACGTTTAGCCTCTCAGGTTCAGGTCCACAGTTCTTTTCCCCATGCTGAGACAGCTTTCCTTCTGTAGAATACAGGGGCCTCACTGAAGGCAAACGGCGCTAAAGGAGAATAAAAACAGCCCAGCCCTGAAGGTAGGTGGGCCAGGGGCTAAGGGAAAGCATCTGTTTCCAAAGGGGCAGAGCTTGTGGCAAGGACAAGCATGAAAAAAGCTGTGTTCACATCATGTTGTAGTATGACAGTGTTAGTCGCTCAGTCATGTCCAACTCTTTGTGACCCTATGGACTGTAGCCCACCAGGCTCNAAAACAGCCCAGCCCTGAAGGTAGGTGGGCCAGGGGCTAAGGGAAAGCATCCGTTTCCAAAGGGGCAGAGCTTGTGGCAAGGACAAGCATGAAAAAAGCTGTGTTCACATCATGCTGTAGTATGACAGTGTTAGTCGCTCAGTCATGTCCAACTCTTTGTGACCGTATGGACTGTAGCCCACCAGGCTCCTCGGCCCATGGGATCCTCCAGGCCAGAATACTGGAGTGGGTTACCATTCCCTTCCCCAGAGGATTTTCCAGACCCAGGGATTGAACCCGAGTCCCCTGCATTGTAGGCAGATTCTTTACCTTATGAGCTAATCCTGTAAATACTTTCCTGGAGCCATCATCGTCCTTCTTCATTCTTCATCCTCCATGGAACCCTCAAGATCAGGCTCAATGGCACAAAGCTAGTAAACATCAAAGGAAGGGTTAGAACCCAGACCTGACTTGTTCCAGGAGCCCAGGCTCTTTAACAAGTGCCTTGGGTGTTTCCTAAATGACACCATTTCCATGTCACACTCTGGATTTTTCTGGACCCTTATACTACCTGCATGGTTATTTACTAAGTATTTTAATTCAAAATGACAACATTTGCCGTGGAAATCATTCAAAAAGGAAGTTTGACATCACTACATAAATGGAAAAACCATATTGCTTGCAGTTCAATGGAAACTTCAAAATAAATAAAAGAACAAGATAAAGTTATTATATTTAAGAGGCACTGGTGCTGAAGGTGTTTCTTCGCCTAAGACTCAATCTTTATTTAATTAAAGAAAAAGGTAGGAAGGAATTATTGAGGGTCTTACAAATATATTAGCACAAATATGAGTCTTTCTCCCTGACATGATGAGATGGATTAAAGGAGAACTGAAAAGAAAATAAGTCTCATAACACGTTTCTACATTATTGAAGACCTAGTTGATGTATCACTTAAAACTATAGTGGAAGTACCAGCAGAGACACTCAGCCTGTAGTTCAGGACATGCTGCTTTGATGTATATCAAGTTCACACAAGCCTGCCAAATCCCCATCTCAGTGTCTTTGCTCAAGCTGTCCAGACTCACCAGTTTTTCCTTTATTCCAGTAAGTCCCACTTCTCTTTGCTGGAGCCTTCCAGAAATGTCTAATTCTAAAGTGTGGTTTTGCTTCTGGACCACATATCTAAAAAGTACATAAATTATTGTTCTGAGTGGTAACATAACCACCTCTTTTGTAGATTTCTTGCTTTGTTAAACTGATATCCAAAGAGGCAAGGTGACTGTTCCATTCAATCCCACTGCCTTATCTACAAAGTAAACTGCAAAACAGCTAACACCCATTCCAGCTCTGGCAATGGCTGTGTGTATTTTAGTACTGGAAAATATCTTAATGATTATCTGATCCATCCTCTTATTTGGTAGAGGGCAAAGCTCAGATTCAGGTTTTAAAGTGACTGGCCCAAGGTTAAATCCTCATATGATGATGGTAGGGGGCGGAAGTGGTTCTGAACTCAGAGTCTCTTGGTTGGTAGAGATCTTTCATTTTGCTATATGCTTTCTATATCATAAGGATGTAAGAGCATTTAATGAATACAACTCCAATTTGAAATACTCAAGAACAAACAGCCATGCCCCTGGTTCAGTTGCTAAAACATTCCAGTGGATGCAGAATCTCCCCCTCCCCCCCAAATAAAGCAAATTCCATGGAAAAATGTTCATCTTACAGCGGGCTTTGCTGGTTTTGTAGCAATTTGTAAGTGAGGACTGATGGGGTGGAAGCGCTGGCCAGAGGGATCAGGGAAGAGTGATTCTGTCAGTGGTGACATTGTACGAATAATAAATGTCTCCTTAGGAAAGGTGTTGTTTTTTTTTAAATTGTTATTATTAAACCTCTCAAACACAACCATGTGAAAAGCGCCTGCCAAATCGTACCTACCTCTGCTGCTCAGATGACTCAGATAAGCTTTAGATAAATACCCCCAGANTTGTTTTTTTTTAAATTGTTATTATTAAACCTCTCAAACACAACCATGTGAAAAGCGCCTGCCAAATCATACCTACCTCTGCTGCTCAGATGACTCAGATAAGCTTTAGATAAATACCCCCAGATCTATGGCGCGGATCCAACAGGAGCTGGAACTTCCGACACTCTGAGGTTTCCCCAGCTCTAAGTAATTATCCCTGGAAATATTTACTGTTTATCTACCTTCAAATTTTAATGACAGACACTCCACTGCTCCCATTGTGATTCGGGGCATGGACAAAAGCTCCCCTAGACTCTCCCTAATAGACATAACACAGCACAGAGCAGTGCTGAAATTTTCATGTCTGCAGGGTCAGTTCCTCATGTTCGCCCGTCACCCCGTTCCAGCTTTTTGTTCAGAGAGCAAGAAATGCTTCTTAATTTGTTCTTTAAAAAAAGATCTCATATCTGGGTTACAAGTGCTATGAATTACCTCTGTTTTAAGACCTATGTCTTGGTCTTTTCTCTTCTGGGAATGCAGTCCATTTTTCTTAGCAAGAGGCATGCCCACCTACAGAACACACCTTCTGAATTCCTGGACTATTTCTGTGGTGTTTCTCTATCCTTGATGGCCCAAATCAATGTCACCCTCTCCTTTCAAGGTCATCTTGAAGATGATGGCCTTGGAACAGGAATGGGTAAGACATGAGAGTCAAGAGACCTCTCTGGACCTCAGGTGCCTTATAAGTAAAGGATGGGGTTTGAGCTAGACAGGACCCATGGTTTCCTGCCACTCCAACAGTCTGTGGATGAGCCTATGGCAAAGAACCAATGACTGTTACCATCAGAGAACCAGCTCACTGTTTCATCTACCAAAAGATGCTGATGGTCAGGAACATTGCGCTTTGGGAGAACTATCACCTCTCCAGTGGGGACACCCGGCAGTGAAGGCCTGACCACGAGTCAGGCAGTCTTCATCTCCCATGNAAAAGAAAAAAAAAAAAGGAGTGGTGGTTGTCAGGGTCTGGGGAGAGGGAGAAATGAGGAGTTACTAGTCAACTAGCTTAAAGTTTCAGTCAAGCAAGAAGAATAAACCCTAGAAATCTGCCATACAAATGGTACCTGGCGCTGAAGCTGAAGCTGCAATACTCTGGTCACCTGATGCAAAGAGCTGACTCATTGGAAAACACCCTGATGCTGAGAAAGATTGAAGGCAGGAGAAGAAGGGGGCAACTGAGGAGGAGATGGTTGGATGGCATCATCAACTCAATGGACATGAGTTTGAACAAATTCTGGGAGATAGTGAGGTACAAAGAAGCCTGGAATGCAGCAGTCCATGGGGCTACAAAGAGTCGGATACAACTGAGTAACTGAAAAACAACTCAGTAATAACATATTGTGCATTTTAAAGTTTGTTAAGAGGATAAATCTTATACATATAGATAGATGATAGATAGAATCGAATAAGTATCCAAGGGAAAAGCCAGAATGGCTAAGTGTATGAGATGGTTGGGATAAATGCTGTGTGGGAAGACAATGACATCACACAAGGGGCAAATGTCAATTGTAGAGAAACTTGCCTACTAAGTATGGGGTTCACAATACATCTGACAGATTAAAGTCATTGTGGGTTGAAGGATGACCTTGAAATTATTTAAGCAGGAAGAGGGATAACCATATTTGAATATATATTAACAGTTCTGTGGTTATTAACAGTGGGAGGGAGGAAAGAACGGTACTTTGAAACAAGGAGACCCTTAGGAAGCTTCTACCTGATTGAAATCTAAGCATGATGGGCCTGAATTATATTCAGAATAAAATAATAGATCACAAGCTATCAAGGAAGCAAGTACTAAGGAATTTAGTGAAAAACTGCATTGGGGGATATATGGAATCAAGAATCTAAATGACTTCTGGATAGAGCTTGAGTGTCTGAGTAAATGATGATACCATTCAGGGGAAAAGAAAGTGTGGGGAAAAGATGATGAGTCTGTTCTGAATGTTGCATCTGAGAGAGTTGTGAGATATCTAAGGGGAGCTGTCTAGCAGACAAACAGAAACTAGGGTGTGGCCATTAGCACAAGAGGTGTGGGTCTGAGTTTTGTTTCAGAGCCATGAAATTATAATTGATAGTTTCTCCCAAAAGCTTACCAAAGGTCTCCCAGGGAGAGTGTTTAAAATTAGAAGAATAATGGAATCCGAGTGGGGCAAGAAGAAAAAAGAAATTTATGAAGAGAACCGACGATGCCACTTCTTTCTCAGACGTGGAGAAAATTAAACTCCAAAGCCCTACAGCATCCACTGTATGTAATGATGTAACTTCTCTCCTGGATACCTAGGATGGTACTAATTACATATGTGGCCTTGGGAGAATTGAGTAAATAGTTCCTAAGGCCATATTCTGTATTCTGTGTCTTAGGTAAGGATCCCTATTTAAGAAAGTCTTCTGGGGAGATAGGAGAAAAACCTGGAAACAGCAGTGCTACAGAAACCAAGGGAAATGGTCAATGGTAAATGCCACCAAGAGGCTGAGAAGGAGAAAGGCTGAAGTATCCATAGGACCTGGAAAGATGTTATTATCAGTTGAGAGGAACAATTTAAGTGTGTGTGGAGGGAGAGGAGAGAGCATGATATTGGTAGAGGAGTAATTGGGTTCTCATGAACAAGCTGTGATAAAAATGTTGAAAACCAGTGTCTACTTTTGAAGAAAATTGGCCATTAAGGGGAGGAAACAAATCGAACTGCAGCTCATGGGGAATATAGGATTGATGATATTTATACACTAAAGAAAAATCACAAGTATTATGGAGACAGCAATTGAGGATAAGACCACAAAGTAGATAACAGGAAGAATAAAGTTTATAAGAGAGTGATGAAGGTTGGTACTGAAAGGCAGGCAAAGATGTCACCCTTGCCCAGGAGAAAGAATTTCTCTTCTCTGAGATAAGGAGGAAGGAAGAAAGTTATATGGAATGAGATAAGCTTGCAGATATCAAGAAAGGCAATGTGATTTGGAACATGTGGAAGGATAACTAAGCTGCATGGAGGATTCACCTGAGACTGGAAAACTCTAGAAATAGTTAACTACATTATATTCTACATTGTCAACATTTGCTTGCATGGAGTTCATGCAATCATTAATACTCTCTCAGCCTATCCTTCTGGGATCAAAGATATGATTTGCAGAAGAGCTGGCCAAATTTAAGGCAACTTTGCTTGGCTATGAAAGAAGTTGTTCCAAAATGACTTTTAATGCAGCCTAAACTTTCTAACTTAGCCTCATCAGCATAGTTCTCTATCTTCCTTACCTAATAAGCCTAGAATAAATGGTTCCTCTTCAGTTAGTATTCTCAAATGCACACTATTTGGGAATATTAGCCCTTCATCAGTTATCCACACAAACCCTAAGGTATTGGTGTATTATTTATATTGCTATCAAGTGCAATAGGACCCTGAGTTCAGAAGATTCAGTAACTGTTTAACTACATGCTTATCTTTCATTATAACTTGACTCTCAAGCAGCCTTAAGAGGAAGCCAATGTTCAGACTAAAACGGAGTGGGAAATATTTCTCCTACCTCTGGTATTGGTCTGAAAATGTCTGTCCTTGAATTCACAGTATTTAGCACACTGAGACTTAAATGGAGAAGCTTGGTATACAGTCAACCAATATGTTGATTGAATCAACTCATTATCTGTCCACCACATGCCGCATTCCACACTAGGAACTCAGCATGTGAGAATTCCCTGTCAGTTCAGTGGTTAGGATGCCATGCTTTCACTGCTGAGGGCACAGATTTAATCTCTGGGCACAGATTTAATCTCTGAGGGCCATATATCAAACTGACATGGGTCCTCCTACTGTGAACGTCGCAGCCTAATGTGAAGAAAGCCCATCTTACTGATGATCGGTCCCCAGTGAGGGGCCATCAAGACAAAGAGAGGGCCTCCACTGGGAAGCTGACATGAATAAGAAAAATTATACCTGAACTGGGACTGGGAGCTAAAACTGATGGTCTAAAATTCCCTTGCCACATTTTTGTCAGTATAAGTCATGATTATTAGATGACCTGATGGCCACAAAGGATTTCTTCTTCCTTTCCATCTTTGTATCAAGCTGAAGGAAGGAGTCTAAGCCATGGGTTTCAATGATATACCCTTATATACTTATCATGAAGGTATATACATGAGAATAGTATATAAGAAACTAAGAAACCTAGACTCCCACTAATTTAAAAAAGACATAGAGACTAGTTTAATTCCTTTTTGGTGCTTGAATCTTCCATAATATTCTCACCAGGTAGTCATCCAGCCTCTGATTAAATACTTTCTGTAATAGGGAACTCACTACTTTAGGATCACCTACCTGTTCTTAAAAATCACTGCTTTATGTTTGAATGAAATTCTTCTGTCTTTCTGTGGCTTCTGTCCCAATTAATCCCTAATCTTAAAGGACAGAGAAACTTTAGCTATACATGACAAGCTAAATAGGACTTGTGAGTAGGTGATGGCATTTACAAAAATCACCAGCACCATTCTTAATCCTGGGTTTACTTAACACATTTCCAGAAGAAGCGAAGACTGTGCATTCCCACTGCTACCACTGGGGGAGGAAGNGGACTTGTGAGTAGGTGATGTCATTTACAAAAATCACCAGCACCATTCTTAATCCTGGGTTTACTTAACACATTTCCAGAAGAAGCGAAGACTGTGCATTCCCACTGCTACCACTGGGGGAGGAAGGAACACACCATGTGTACATGTACTGAAGATCAGTCACCTACAAAGGGAAGTCTGGAAATCAGACCCAGTCCAAGAGAAATGAATGAGCAGTTCTCATCAGCCTGACAAGAAGACACACTTGATTTGTCTTGGGCCCAGCTCTCTCGATCTCTTCTCTCTCTTCCTCCCTATATTTAGCTCCTCATTCAATCAGCCATTACATACTGATGGTCTGCCTCCTCCATACCAAGCACTATGGTGAGTGCGCAGGACAAGGTCCTTCACCCCTCTCTTCTGACCTGTGCAGGCAGACAGATCTCAAGATTCAGGTTTGAAGAAGTACAAGTTCCCTCTAGACCTTGGACTCCTGTGTACTCTCACCGTTTGCTAGTGCTCCGCATGGAGGTAAAATGGTGCCTGTTTTCCACTTACCACAGTCCATCGTCACAGCTGCCTTGGGAGCCATGAGGGATGAAGGATATGGTTAGAACACAGTGTAGACACCCCTGCATCCCCTAAGCAAGCTCCAAGTGAGAATACTCCAAATCTGTGTTCTTTCTTAACCAAATGCTTTATTACTGGAAGTCAGAGTAATGCTAAGCCTTTATTATTAGAAGATAGAATATTCACTACAATATCTCACACTCCAATTTTTCCTAAGCCTAGCTTATTACAAGTTTGTATCTAGAGGGCAAACGAACACAGAATTCTCACTAAAAGCTCCATGAGCCACTGGGCGACAAAGCAACATATAAAAGGTACCTTTTCCCCACTTTGCCCCCAAATCCCACACAGGGACAGCTCCTTAGATCCTTGCTACATTCACTACACTGGTGGACGAATCTACTAACAAAGCAGAATTGACTAACAGAAGTAAGACTTGATTCCACCCCGTCCCGGGGTCTGACGGGGCACGGTGGGAGCAGTGACAGCACAGGGCTCCCTTGCAGGCCACAGGGGTCTGACGAAGCACCAGGGCTTGGCAGGGGGTGGCTCACCCCTGGGCACTGGGGAAACTGGTGAAGCTACTAGCCCCGACCAGTGAATACAGCAGAGCATCAGCTATGACCATCGCAGGGCGTCCACAATGGGGCGATGGCAGATGTTAGATAGTGGCTGACCAGATTGGTTTGCTAGCACATATGGGACTCTCCCTGGGGGCCCTCTGAAATAGCTTGAAGGGCCTTGCTGGGAGCTAGAGACTCTGCATTAGCAGGTACGGATGAAAGGCATCGCAATATGGGCTGTTACCAAGAGCGCTTCATTCCAAAGAGAGGGTGAAGGGGTTTGGGGAAACCAAAATGATAGATTCAACAGAATCATAGAATACAAGGGGGCAGGGACAGGAACATAGAGATCGTTGAGCATGATTTCATGCTTAGATGGGCAAACTGAAACCCAGAAACACAGAAGGACAGAAGCAAGATCACACAGCTGAGGTTGTAGCAGGACAAGGACTAGGCTCTCATCTAGCACGTGGCCCTTCCCTGGTCCTGTGCAGGTTGTTGTCGATAATGAGACTAACCTGTACCGTTCTTGGTGGTAAAAATTCTGGGCCTGGTATCTGCAGAAGCAGACTATATATGTACAGACTGATGACTTTCCGAAGCTGATTGTCCATCTCTGCATCTGCATTTTTAGCAGAAGAAAAAGGGAGCGTGGGGAGAACAAAGGTCAGGGAGACACTGAGCTGGACCAGGCTTGCTGAACCTGGAGCCTTCTTCATGCCCCATCAGGGCCCGCTTCCTGTCCTCTACCCATGGAGCTTCTAGCAGTACAGGAGGAGATGGGCCACAGGCTTTCATGTGCAATATGTGTAGAATGTGTTGTACTTCTTTTGGTTTCCACAGTTCATTTGAGATCTGTATGTTTCTGATGACTTCGAAAGTAAAGAATCTGCCTGCAATGCAAGATACCTGGGTTCAATTCCTGAGTCGGGAAGATCCCTTGGAGAAGGGAATGTCTGCCCATTCCAGTAGGCTTGCCTGGAGAATCCCCGTGGATAGAAGAGCCTGGTGGGCTCCAAGGGGTTGCAAAGAGCTGGACAGGACTGAGTGACCAAGCACAAGCACATGTTTCTGACAAACCAAGGAAGAAGGGAGGGAGATTCTGGGCAAAGGGACAAGCTCTGTAGTGCGAATGTCTTGGAGGCTGGCAGTAAAAAGGCAAGCGACAGGGGACTTCCCTGGTGGTCCAGTGGTTAAGACTTCACTTTCCAATGCAGGGGGTGCAAGCTCGACCCCTGGTCTGAAAGCTAAGATCCCACATGCCCCTACAGACCAAAACACCAGAACATAAAACAAAAGAGGCGATGTTATAACAAATTCAATAAAGACTTAAAGAAAAAAAAAAAAATAAGCAAGTAATAATGCTTTCCACAAACAGCCACTAGCAAGCCTGAGCAGCCACAGTCCCAGTGCCTGCCGCAACCAGCTTGACATAACTTGCCTGTGCAGCCAGCCTCCTGTATCCCTCAGCACCAAGCCACTGCACACGCTTCTCCCCAGAGACTGTCGCCTGGTCCCAAGCCAGAGCCTGACTACCTTCCTCCTCCTCACCATCAAGGGTAGGAAGCACCTGCTGAGGTGACAGGAAATGAGTTAAACTGCACTGGTCTATCATCTCTACAGGGTTTCCCGGACAGTACCCTGGATATGATGACATCTGAATTCCCCACCTTTCATCTTCCGGGGCTATGTCCTTCCCTTTACTCCCAGGAACTTATACCCTGCATTATATACCCTCGCCAGGTCAGAGGCTCTGTTTCTCTGGTTTGCTCCCCAGCAGACCTGCACCCCCTCACTCCTCTCCATGGAAGCCAAGAACCATTCACAATATCAGGTTTCATTTGATACCTACAATAGGCCAGGCATGGCCTTGCTCAGGGCTTGAATTATACTGCCTTCTTTAACTCTCACAATAAATTCATGGCATAGATACTGTTGTTAAGATGCTTGCTTTGCAAAAAAATAAAATAAAATAAGGCTTATTGTCACACAGAAAGAGTGTGATCCAAAAATAAAGCCATTGGGTAGAATCTGTGTATTTAAGCACCTTTTTATTTTTTTATTTTTTATTCTACTTTACAATACTGTATTGGTTTTGCCATAATTTGACATGAATCAGCCACATGTGTACATGTGCTCCCAATCCTGAAACCCCCTCCCACCTCCCACCCCATATCATCTCTCTGGATCATCCCCGTGCACCACACTTAGCCTGCGTGCTCAGTCATATCTTTGAAACCCCATGGGCTGTAGCCCACCAGGCTCCTCTGTCCATGGGATGCTCCAGGCAAGAACACTGGAGTGAGTAGCCATGCCCTCCTCCAGGTCTGCATTTTAACCAGGACCACCAAATTCGGGTTAGCAGCGGCATACTGCCCTAAAGGGTTTTTCTAGTCTCTTGAATTCATCTGCTTGAATTATCTCAGCCCCTTAATTAAGGTGCTGGACCAGGACCCATTTCTTTCTGCAGAAACAATTATCCCACCTTTGTGGTAACCATATTAGTCTGTACTGCTCTTGTATATTTTCCCACTCAGTCCTCAAGTTGACCCTGTGCTGGACACGAGGCAAGGATTAGTCTAATCTCATAGATGAGAAAAAGAGGGCTCAGCAAGGTGAAGGTGAACAGGGTCACAGAGCTCATGAGCTACACAGCCAAGACCAGAAGATTCTCTACCAGAGCTTCTCTCCATCACATCCAGGTTACATTCAAGGACCTCGCCTAGGAATGAAACAAGCCAGTCACTTCACAAATGGATTTTAACCAAGCAACTGCTTGACAACAGCTAGCAAAGGCCTTTTCTCTCTCTCTCTCTCTCTCTCTCAAGTCCCACAGAATCAATGAGGACACCAGTGGGGAGAAGTGTTGCTGTCCCATTTGCCCCAGCCTCCACCCAGGGAGGTGGAGCAGACAGAGACACCAGGGCTGCTCTACTGTAGACAGAGCCATTTACAAGATGTCCTTAGAGGGAGGGAAGAACCACAATGCCTCCATTTAAAAGGAGACGTAAACAGCTGTCTCGCCTTTTGAAAACACTCCCCGTTGGGAACAGAGATGGTAGGGAGAAAATGCAACAAAAGGAAAGAACATTTAAATGAACAGGAGGCAGCTGTTCTAGGACAGGACGCTAGGATGTCAGTTAAAAGAGTTTCAGATCCCTTAGTGGCTTCCTTATGCCTAAAAAATACAGCTCAGATGTGATGGCTGGTTTCAAGACTCTCCCTTTCTCCATCATAAGCTGCCTTTCCAGTTTTCTTTCTCACTACTCACCTGCATGTTCTCTAACCTCCAACCAAAATGAACTATTCCCCATGCATACTCTAAGCCAAGGGGTTCATACTCAGATGCCTAAAAGATCCAGCCAGAAAAGTGATGGAATAAAGTCAGCTGGGAAAAACAATATAACAGGCATAGTTTTAATGACTACTGACCTTTAGGAAAACAGTGGAGTGATGAGGCCTGGTGAGAAGAACTGATCCCTTACAAAAGACCCTGATACTGGGGGAAATTGAAGGCAGGAGGAGAAGGGGATGACAGAGCATGAAATGGTTGGATGGCATCACTGACTCTATGGATGTGAGTTTGAACAATCTCAAGGAGTTGGCGATGGACAGGGAACCCTGGCATGCTGCAGTCCATGGGGTTGCAAAGAGTCAGGCATGACTAAGAGACTGAACTGAACTGAACTGATGAGGCCTGAGGCAAACTGGAATGTTTCTGACCTAACGGGGGTAGAAATTTCCTAGCTCCAGTCAATCAAGACCCAGCTGATACCTAACTCTACACCTCAAGGTATAAAAAACAAAGAACAAAGTAAGCCAAAAGTTAGCAGAAGGAAGGAAATTACATAGATCAAGAGGGTAAAACAATGAAAGACAGACTAAGAAGACAATAGGAAAGGTCAATGAATCTAAGAGCTGACGTTTTGAAAAAATAGACAAACCTTAATGGCTTCCCAGAAAGATGACTCAAATAAAACTAGAAAAAAGGAGATATTATAACTTATAGATAAAAATACAAAATCATAAGAGACTACCATACAATTATATGCCAACAAATAGGACAACAAAGAAAAAATAGATTAATTCCCACAAATATACAGTCTACCAAGACTGAACCATAAAGAAATACAAAATTTGAATAGATAAATTACAGTAAGAAGATTGGATCATGAATCAAAAACTCCAGAAAAAATAAAGCCTAGGGCCAGATGGCTTCAATAGTAAATTTAATAAAATATTTTAAAAATAATTATCAATCCTTCTCCAACTCGTCTGAAAAAATAGAAGAGGAGGCAGCACTTCCAAACACAATTTTCAAGGCCAGCATTATCATAATACCAAAACTAAGCAAGGACACTGTAAGAAAAGAAAATTATAGGCCAATATCCCCAGTGAGGGCTTCCCTGGTGGTTCAGTGGAAAAGAATTTGCTTGCCAATGCAGAAGATGGTTCAGCCCCTGGTATGGGACGATCCTGTGGAACAGGAAATAGTAACCCATTCCAATATTCTTCCCTGGAGAACCCCATGGACAGGGGAGCCTGGAGGGCTATAGTCCATGGGGTCTCAAAGAGTTGGACGTGACTTAGTGACTGAATAACAATCCCAAATGAACATATATGTAAAAATCCTCAACAAAATATTAACAGACTGAATTCAATAGTACATTAAAAGGAGTATACAACATGATCAAGAGAGATTTATTCCAGTGACACAGGATGGTTCAACATTCAAACATCAATAAATGTGATATATCACCTCAACAAAAAAAGATAATAACTATACAATGATCATAAAAGATACAGAAAAATCATTTGACAAAACAACATCTTTTCATAATAAAAACTCTAAGCAAACTAGTTATAGAGTGAATGTACCTCAATACAACAAATGCCATATATGACAAGTCCACAGCTATTAGTAATATCATACTCACAGTGAAAAGCTGAAAACTTTTCTTCTCAGAAAAGAAGAATGGAACCAGATGCCCACTGTTACCACTTTTATTCAATAGTTTACTGGAAATGGTAACCAGAGCAATTAGGCAAGGGAAAGAAATAAAAAAGCATCCAAATTGGAATGGAAAAAATAAAATTGTCTCTATTTGCAATTAACATGATATTACCTATAGAAGACACTAAAAATTCCACCAAAAAAAGTTATAGCTAATAAACAATTTCAGTAAAGTTGCAAGATACAAAATCAATATATAAAAATCAGTTGAATTTCTACATACTAATAACAAATCATCAAAAAGAGAAGATTAGAAAAAAAACCCATTACAATAGCATCAAAAAGAATAAAATTTATAGGAATAAATTTAACAAAGGGAGTTAGAAATTTGTACACTGAAAACTATAAGACATTGATGAGAGAAAGTGATGAAGACATAAATAAATGAAAAGATATTTCATGCTCATCGATTAGAACTGATATCATTTAAATGTGCATACTACTCAGAGTAATCTACAGATTTGGGATTACATCTACAGTGTAATCCCTATCAAAATCCCAATGACGTTTTTCACATAAAGAGAAAAAGACAATGCTAAAATATATATCTAACTATAAAAGACCCTGTGTAGTCAAAAAATCTTGAGAAAGTACAAAGTTGGAGGCACCACAATTCTTGATATCAAACTGTACTAAAAGCTGTAGTCATCAAAACAGTCACAAACTGGAATTAAGATTGCTGGGGAAAATATCAACAACCTTCAGACATGTAGATGATATCACTCTAATGGCAGAAAGCAAAGAGGAACTAGAGAGCCTCTTGATGCCGGTGAAAGAGGAGAGTTAAAAAGTTGACTTAAAACTCAACATTCAAAAAACTAAGATCATGGCATCCAGTCTCACCACTTCATGACAAATAGAAAGGAAAAAAATAGAAGCACAGTGACAGATTTTCTTTTCTTGCATTCCAAAATCACTGTAGATAGTGACTGCAGCCATGAAGTGAGAAGACACTTGCTTCTTGGAAGGAAAGCTATGACAAACCTAGACAGCATATTAAAAAGCAAAGAGATCACTTTGCTGACAAAGGACCGTGTGGTCAAAGCTATGGTTTTTCCAGTAGTTATGTACAGATGTGAGACTTAGACCATAAAAATGGCTGGGGCTTCCCTGGTGGCACAGAGGTTAAAGTGTTTGCTTCCAATGCGGGAGACTCGGGTTCGATCCCTGGGTCGGGAAGATCCCCTGGAGAAGGAAATGGTAACCCACTCCAGTATTCTTGCCTAGAGAATCCCATGGACGGAGAAGCCTGGTAGGCTACAGTCCATGGGGTCGCAAAGAGTCGGACACGACTGAGCGACTTCACTTCACTTGTGGTACTGGAGAAGACTCTCAAGAGTCCCTGGGACTGCAAGGAGATCAAACCAGTCAATCCTAAAGGAAATCAACCCTGAATATTCATTGTAAAGACTGATGCTAAAGCTGAAGCTCCAATACTTTGACCATCTGATGCTAAGAGCCAACTCATTGGAAAAGACCCGAATACTGGGTAAAACTGAAAGCAAAAGAAGAGGGCAGCAGGATATGAAATGGTTAGATAGCATCATGGACTCAATGGACATGAACTTGAGCAAACGCTGGGGAGATAGTAGAGGACAGGGAAGCCTGGTGTGCTGCAGTCCATGGGGTTGCAAAGAGTCAGTGACTACTACTGACTAGTCCAGTCACTACTTAGTGACTGAACAACAACAATCAAAACAGCATAGCATTGGCATGAAGACAGGCACAGAGATGACGGACAAAACAGCATAGCATTGGCATAAAGACAGGCACAGAGATGAACGAACAAAACAGCATAGCAATGGTATAAACAGGCACAGAGATGAATGAACAAAATAGTCCCTAGAAATAAGCCCATATGGTCAATTAGTTTATGACAAAGGAGCTAAGAATATACAACAGGGAATGGACAGTCTCCTTAAGAATTGGTTTTGGGAAAATTAGATAATTTCATAAAAAAAAAAAGACCCCTATCTTATACCATATACAAAAATCACCTCAAAATGGATTAAAGACTTGACTGTAAGACTTGAATGAAACCATGAAACTCCTAAAAGGAAAGAGAGAGGGTAAGTGCCTTGATATCAGTAATGGTAATATTTTTTGGATATGACTCCAAATCAAAGTCAACAAAAGCAAATGTAAACAAATGGGACTACAACAAACTATATCCGAAATATATAAAGAACTCATACAACTCAATTGCAAAAAAAAAAAAAAGAACATCTGATTTTAAAATGAGCAGAGGAACTGAATAGACATTTTTACAAAGAAGACATACAGACAGCCAAATAGCCAACAGGTACATAGAAAGGTGCTCTCTGTCACTANAGAACTCATACAACTCAATTGCAAAAAAAAAAAAAAGAACATCTGATTTTAAAATGAGCAGAGGAACTGAATAGACATTTTTACAAAGAAGACATACAGACAGCCAAATAGCCAACAGGTACATAGAAAGGTGCTCTCTGTCACTAACCATCAGGAAAGTGTAACTCAAAACCACAATGATGTATCACCTCACACCTGTTAGAATGGCTATTAAAAAAAAAAGACTAAAAGATAAGCAAGTGTTTGAGAGGAAGTAAAGAAAACAGAACCCTTGAATATTGTTGGTGGGAATGTAAATTGGTATAGCCATTATGGGGAAATAGTATGGAAGTTCCTCAAAAAATTAAAAATAGAGCTATCATATGATCCAGTAATCCTAGTTCTGGGTATAATCCAAAGGAAATGAAAACAGGATCTTGAAGAGATATATTTATTCCCACATTCAACACAGCGTTATTTCCAGTAGCCAAAATATGGAAACAACCCACACACCCATCAATAGATGAATGGATAAAGAAGACACGGTATATATGTATGCATGCATACACAAACNAGGGATTGGGGGCAGGAGGAGAAGGGGACGACCGAGGATGAGATGGCTGGATGGCATCACAGACTCAAAGGACCTGAGTCTAAGTGAACTCCAGGAGTTAGTGATGGACAGGGAGGCCTGGTGTGCTGAGATTCATGGGGTCGTAAAGAGTTGGACTCGACTGAGTGACTGAACTGAACTGAACTGAACTGATATACTTGAAAACTGCCAAGAGACTCAGCCTTAAATATGCTCACTCGAAAAAAGAAATGGCAATTATGTGCCATGATACATGTATCAACTAATGCGATGGTCGTAATCATTTGCAAAATGATTACTATTTGCAAATATATCAAATCAATACATTGCACACCTCAAACTTATACCTTGTGATATGTCAATTATATTTCAATTAATCTGGAAAAAACAATCATGGTCCAGGTTGACATTTGGCTCAGGCTTGCCAGAACTTCTAAATGAAGAGAACTCAGCAATTCAGATATCTATATGAAATATCCTGATGGTCAAATGTAAGTAATAATAATTTTTCAAACATGCTATAGACAAACCACATATTTCTGTGGGCCAAAGCTAGACTGACAGTGGCTAGTTTTAAGCCTTTATTTTAACATGTTTACTCCTTTACTACTTCACACCTGCTATATAAAATAGTCTCTCCTTCTCTACTGCCTATTAAAAGCCTACCCATTCATAACCTGAGAAAGTAGTAAAACACCAAGACAAATGTCTCATTTTTTTAATGGCATTAAAAAAATAATAATATTAGAGAAGAACCCTCTTACACTGTTGGCAAGAATGTAAGTTGTCATAGCCACTATGCAAAACAGAATGGATGCTCCTCAGAAAACCAAAAATATTCATACCATATGATCCCACTCCTGTGCATATCTGGACAAAACTACAATTGAAATAAAAAAAAGATACACGCATCCATATGTTCATCTCAGCAGTATTCACAATAGCCAAGACATGGAAAAAATCTTAGGGCTTATCAACAGATAAATGGATAAAGAAGATGTGGTGCAATGGAATACTACTCAGCCACAAAAAAGAATGAAATAATGCCATTGGCGGCAGCAACATGGATGCAACTAGAGATTATCATAGTAAGTGAAGTAAGACAGACGAGTACCACATTATGCCGCTTATATGTGGAACCTAAAATATGGCACAAATGAATCTATCAGCAAAACAGAAACACACTCACAGACACAGAAATCAGACTTGTGGTTAACACGGTGGTGGGGGGCAGCGAGGAGCAGGAGGGAGGGACCACAAGTTTGAGGTTAATAGATACAAACTATTTCATGTAAGATGGATGGACAACAAAGGCCTACTTATACAGCACAGGGAACTATATTTAAGACCCTGGATAAACCCATATTGGAAAATTATATAAAATATATATACATACACAAAACTGAGTCACTTTGCTGTACAGAAGAAACTAAGATAACATTGTACATCAACTATACTTCAATAAACAGATGAATGTCAAAAGTATGTTAGGGAAAAGTATAAAACTTGCAAAACCAGGTCTAGTGAGTATGAGAGGTCTAACACTCTCTCTCAGGCTAACATCACGAGAGATAAACTAGCCACAGGGGAAAAGGAGAGATGGCAGCCCGTATAACACAGATGGGCATCAGGGCTCCGGGTCAGTGGCTCTGTCACTTGCAAGTGTGATACCCTAAGCAAATTACTTCACTCTCTGAGATCTGTTTCCCTCATCTGGAAAAAGAGGGCTAATGGTGTCTACCTGCCTACCTCCAAAGTTACTACAAGAATCAAATCAAAGGGAAAGTATTTTAACATGCTTTCAGAACTGGAAGATGATACAGAAATGTAAGGATTTATTACTAAGGTAATATTTTGACGTTAATAAAAATTGAAAGAATGAAAACTTACAAATACAGTGCCTTTTAAAGTTGCAAGCCTACTAACCATTTCCAGAACTTAGAAAATGAAATAATTTTTTTTAAAGGGCATGCCTCTTGGGGCCAGAAACTCTGCTACCAAAAAATCAGCCGAGGAAATAAATAATGTGTGATTGCATGATTTAGCTGCAACTATGTTTTTTGTAGTATTGCTTGTATAGGCAACAAACAAACCAAAAAAAAACNTGCCCCTTGGGGCCAGAAACTCTGCTACCAAAAAATCAGCCGAGGAAATAAATAATGTGTGATTGCATGATTTAGCTGCAACTATGTTTTTTGTAGTATTGCTTGTATAGGCAACAAACAAACCGAAAAAACAAACAGGGAACACTGCAGATGTTCCCCCACAGAAACGTTGCTAACATACTATTGTCTTTCCAAGAGTCAAACACCCAGTAACCATTAAAAAGTCTAAGCTCACATGTTGTGAAGTATGAAATTTTCCTGCTGTCTCAACATTCCCACACACAGGCTATGAGTATGGCACCCAGACAAGCACGCCAGAGTGAGAAGGCTGCCCCCGCCACTGGCCCCTTTTTGTCCTCTCCTGACTGCGATCTGTGTCAGTCGCTCNAAAAAAAAACGAACAGGAAACACTGCAGATGTTCCACCACAGAAGCGTGGCTAACATACTATTGGCTTTCCAAGAGTCAAACACCCAGTAACCATTAAAAAGTCTAAGCTCACGTGTTGAGAAGTATGAAATTTTCCTGCTGTCTCAACATTCCCACACACAGGCTATGAGTATGGCACCCAGACAAGCAAGCACGCCAGAGTGAGAAGGCTGCCCCCGCCACTGGCCCCTTTTTGTCCTCTCCTGACTGCGATCTGTGTCAGTCACTCAGTCGTGTCCGACTCTTTGCTACCCATGGACTGTAGCCCTCCAGGCTCCTCTGCCCATGGAGTTCTCCAGGCAAGAAAACTGGAGTGGGGTGCCGTTTCCTCCTCCAGGGGATCTCCCCCACCCAGGGACTGAACTTGCATTCAACAGTGTGGGTCTCCTTCATTGTAGGCAGATTCTTTTCTGTCTGAGCCACTAGGGAAGTTTGATTGTGATCCAGTGATGTTCTCACACTCCTATGAAATCCCCTCACGCCTTTCGCTTGTATTGTCTACCCTGACCTCCAGTAAGGCACTGACCCACAGCTCCTTGCTCTCTCTCTCAGCTCCCCATCTGTCTGGCGGAGCCCTCTTGCCCTGGCATTCCCTCATACATTACCTTCACTCTCATGGTGCACCAGTGACCCTCCAGGACTTGTGGATAAAATCAGCTTTGTTTTTCTACACCTCGCTATGTCCCTTCTTGTGACCAACTTGTAAAAGAATGCAAATGAAGACATTCAGTGGAGTGAAAAAATATTTTTAAATGTGTTTTGAAGTAAAAAGAAAAAAACTGGCTCTAGGGTAGCACAGTCCCATTTGTATAACTGTGTGTATACACTTGCATAATAAAATTTCTAAAATTATGCAAATCCATGGTAACTAGTTAACTCAGCTGTTGGCTTCACAAGGGAATTTTGATTTTCCTTCCTTTTGTTTGCTGACTTTTTCTAAATTATCTAGAGATCATGTATAATTTTTGCAGTGCAAAGGAAAATATCCAAAATGGTTAACTACCCATCTTCAAAACAATAAAATCTTGCTTATCCTCCAAACATTTTAGGAACCACCTTCTCCCCAAGACTCAGAATTCCACCAGTTGGATGGCACACCTCTGTCACTGAACCTCCATTTCACTAAGGATTTCTCCAAGGAAATGTTATTAGAGTTACTTTTAGATTGTCTTATCCATCCATTTAATCACCTTGGGGATAGGAACCATGCCTAGGAAAAACCCTTGTATATAATAGACCATAAATTTTATAGAACTGATTAATTTAAAATGAAATTAACTCTTTTCAGAAAGACATACTATGTCTTTGACTAAATAGATCAACATTATCATCACCATGCTAATAACCAACATTTATTGTATACTTACTATATCCCAGATGCATATTTGCTTTCAACAAAACAACACAATATGAAACTATCATTATTACACCCATTTTTAGTTGAAGAAACTCAGTCTCAGAGAGGTCAAGTAACTTGCTAAGGGAGCAAAGCTTAATAAACAGTGGATCTGGGATTTGAACCCGTGCCTCTCTGGCTTTGCAGTCCTAAGTCTTATGTGTCTGTGTATTAGTCGCTCAGTTGTGCCCAACTCTTTGTGACCCCCATGGACTGTAGCCCTCTGTCCATGGAATTCTCCAGGCAAGAATACTGGAGTGGGTTGCCATTTACTTATCCAGGGGATCTTCCTGACCCAGGGATCAAACCCAGGTCTTCTGCATTGCAGGTAGATTCTTTACCATCTGAGCCACCAGGGAAGCCCTAAGTCTAAGACTCACATATTATCCTGCCTTAAACATGATGGGGAACCTAAAGTGGTCACCCCCCATGTGGTCAGGTTACAAGCTAATAAAAATGCAAGTGTTGAATTTTCCTTTATCACTCTCTTTGAAATACTTTTAATGAGACCACAAAATATCCATTGGCCATTGAAGGACACACACCCATTATACTATCCCTATGAAAACGAAATCATTTACTTAAATGCAGTGGGGTGTAGAGGCAAGTATATTAGCCTATAAATCACTAAAGCAGGGCTCAAGTCCTGCCTCATCTGCCAACTCACTGGGAAAGTTTGGCCACCAGTTCATCTCCATCCAGGTGGGGAAATGTTGAATCCAATGTTTCCTATGGTCCTTCTTTCTCTAGAGCCTCCTAACTGTCTCAGCTTCCACTGTGTCCTCTCCAACCTATTCTCCACCTGTCAGCCAATCCAGATACAGTTTACTGCTTAAAATCCACCTGCAGATACCTATGAGCATCATTTGAATAAAGACAAAGATGCTTAAAAAGGCCTTTCCTCCCATCTCCCACCTCTTATCCTCTCACTCACTTCAAGGAAGTCGCATCACCTAATTCCAGTCCCTCAGATGCAGATCGGCTTTTGTCCCCATTATTTATCCTTCCCGGAAGCACCCTCCACATATAATCATCAAACCCAAAAAAAGGTTTGGTATACCAGGTGAACTCTACTTATCCATGAAGCCTCCAGATAAAAATCCCTTCCTCAGACACCTTCCCAATTCCTCCAATCTGAAAAATTCTCTCTTAGGACCCATATTTCTCTCCACAGTATATCATGGTTTACCGCTGCCAAGTTCCTTGAGAGATGATTTGCTTAAAGACTGTCCCACGCTCACAAGCTCCCTGGAGGGTGGGGTCTTATCCGCTTTGTCTACCAAGTAGCCCCAGCAAGTCCTTCCTGAATTATATATAGTAAGTGCTCAATGCTCAGTAAGCAGTTAATTGACTAATTAACAGCTACATAATGATCACTGTGAGCTCCCAGAGCATATAGGTGGGAACACATCAGAGAGAGGAAGTGGAATATAGGACTGCTCTAGCGGACACAGGCCCTGCCAGGTGGCTCAGTGGTAAAGAACCTGCCTATCAAGCAGGAGACATGGGTTCGATCCCCAGGTTTGGAAGATCCTCTGGAGGAGTTAATGGCTACCCGCTCCAGTATTCTTGCCTGGAGAGTCCCATGAACAGAGGAGCCTAGTAGCTACAGTCTATGGGGTCGCAAGAGTCAGACACAACTTAGCAACCAAACAGCAACAACTAGGGGACACAGATGAGGTGCTGGCAAGTAGAGTCTCTTGGCTTAAGTGCTGAGAAAAAAAACAAGAGCAAGATACAGCCCCATAAATGTCCATGAGGTACATTAGCAAAGCTGGACTTGTGCCCATTACAGAGTATCTTGGCTAGACATTGTGTGTGTGTGTGTGTGTGCATGCATGCACGCACATGCATGTGTGTGTGCATGCATATGTGTGTGTGTGTTGGGAGTGGAGGGCAGACACAGCTCTGTTCTGGCCAAGCTGAGTCCTTCCACCTGCTCCTGGCATTGCACCCTCCCCAGACTGCCATCTGCACTGCTGGAATTTGGTTGGAGCTGGCAGGCTGAGCCTCACCGTTGCATTTCAGCCCTGTAGTGCTGCACTGCCGCCGCTGCGGTCTGCTGCACTGAGTCCTGGCAGGGTGAAGGCAACTCAATCCCACCGTCTCTCTGTTGTGCCAGTTTTCACCCTGAGTTGGGATGCACCAAACAAAAGCTGCTTGTTCTCGCTGTCATTCCAGGCCTCCTGGTGGTAACAACACTATTTCAATGTTGCCAGCGGTGCCTGGGAGGCACAGATCCACCCTCTGGCAGTCTATCCCATGACCCCATGGGCAAGGCAGCTGCGAGGGAGAAGCTGTGAACTCATTCCCTTACACTGACAACAGGAGACCAACGTAAAGTGAGATCAATGGGGAATATTTGCTTGAAATATTATTTTTACTTGAGAAACTATTTCATTTATTTTTCCATGCAGTCTTCATTATTGCTGATCAAAGTTCTATGTGAATGTGAAAACTGTGAATGGATTATCTCCATGAAAGTGCAAGTGATAAGCATTCAGTCATATCTAACTATTTTCAACCCCATGGACTATATAGCCTGCCAGGCTCCTCTGTCCACGGGGATTCTCCAGGCAAGAATACTGTAGCAAGAGTAGGTTGCCATGCCTTCCTCCAGGGGATCTTCCCCACCCAGGGACTGAACCTGCATCTCCTGTACCGCAGGTGGTTTCTTTACTGTCTGAGCCATCAGGGAAGCCCAGATTATCTCCACATGATTTACCAATTGTTTGCCTATCTTGAACCCTAGTTTGCATTTGACCATTTCTAAAGCACTGTTGGATTTTTCCCCTTCGAGCTTCATAGCAATCCCAGGAGGCCAGCAGACACTGTGTTAGTTTCTTGAGGCTACAGTAACAAAAGACCACAAACTTGGTGCCTGGAAACACAAGAAATATATTTCTCACAATTCTGGAGGCCTTCAGTCTGAAACACCAGAGGGCCACGTCCCCTTCAAAGACGCTAAGAACATGTCTGTTCCTTGCTCCTTCAGTTTCTGGTGAGACCTGCTCAGTGCAGGACTCCAATCACTGCCTCCATCTTCAGATCACCACCTCCTGTGTGTTGAATCTCCCTTTGCTGTTCTCTTATAAGGGCATTTGTGATTGCATGTAAGATCGCTTGATTAATCCAGCATAATCTCCTTTTCTCAGGATCCTTAATTACATCCACAAAGACCCTTTTTCCAAATAAGGTAACATTCATTCATAGGTTCTGAGGACTGGATGAGAATGTCCTCTAGGGGAGGGCCATTTTCCAGCCTACCACAGACATGGATGATTATTGTCATTTTACAGTTAAGCAAACTAAGTAAGAAGACTAACCCATGGTTACACAGCTAGTGACAGAGACCACACTGAAATCAAATCTTGCAGTAAATTTGAGATACTTCAGTTCTGTCATGTGGCATCCCCAAAGTCCCTCTGATAGAGAGAGAGAGAAAGAGAGAACGTCTCCCCAGCTCTCAAAGACAGTGCAGTCTATGTGGGGCATTCTGGGATGTTCCAGATAAACGTAGTCAACTACTTGCCCAGGGCTACTTAACCATTTCATGACTGAGCCACCACACGAGCCAAGCCCTGGAAGCAAAGTGGTTAGAGAAGCTTCTTGTTGTGTGACCACCTGGTTCTGTCCCAGGTAGCACCAGTAAAGGTAAAGAACCTGCCTGCCAGTGCAGGAAACATAAGAGATGCAGGTTCGATCCTGGGTCTGAAAGATCCCCTGGAGGAGGAAATGGCAACCCACTCCAGTATTCTTGCCTGGAGAATCTCATAGATGGAGGAGCCTGGCGGACTACAGTCCATGGGATAGCAAAGAGTCGGTCACGAGTGAAGCAACTTAGCACACACCTGGATCTCTCACTCTACAAGGATGACACCTGTCACCACCCTCCAACTGGTTTTCCTGGTCCCTTCAAAGAGAGTAGAATTAAACAATAAAGACTTTCTGGAAGCAAAGAAACGGTAAGTCATAGAAAACAAACATGGTTACCAAAGTGGGGAGGGAGGAATAAATTAGGAGTTTGGAGGTAAAATACGCACGGTACTAGCCTGGTCGGCTATAGTCCACGGGGTGGCAAAGAGTCGGACACAACTGAGTGACTTCACTTTCACTTCCCTTTCACTTTCATATATAAAATAGATAACCAACAAGGACCTACTGTACAGCACAGGGAAAATGGAAGTGTTAGTCGCTCAGTCGTGTCTGACTCTTTGCAACCCCATGGACTGTAGCCCACCAGGCTCCTCTGTCCACGGGATTCTCCAGGCAAGAATACTGGAGTGGGTTGCCACGCCCTTCTCCAGGGGATCTTTCCAACCCGGGGATCAAACTTGGGTCTTCCATATTGCAGGCAGATTCTTTACCATCTGAGCCATGAGGAAAGCCACTCTACTCACTATCTTGTAATAACTGATAATGGAAGAGAATGCTTTTAAAAAGAATACATATTTACCCATACATATGTATAACTGACTCACTTTACTGTAAATGAACTTTTCAATAAAAATTTTTTTAAAAAAAGCAAACCAAACTCAAAAGGCACAGATATCTATGAAGCAGCAGGGAGAAGAAGATAGTACATGTTTGTTGGAGGCAGAAACATAAGGCCTGGGCAGGAAACAGGATCAGGCTGGCTGGACTAGAAGACTTCTGCTGGTAGTTCTGTAGGGGAAAATGTGTGTTTTCACAGAAAATGACATTTTGTCCACAGCAAGTCCTCCCACCTTATCTGTTCTGACTCTGGAAATTGTTTATAAACTGTAGATAACTAATAACAGTGCCAAATAATTCTTGCCTGTAGACATGCAAATGAATTCTTTCCAGTGGGAGAACAACCCTCCCTGCCCTATTGGAAAAAAAAAAAACTAATTCTGTCTCCATTTGCAGATTCATTTCAATATGTCTGATTTCTAAATGCTCCTGTTCTTTGGGTTCTCCTTTGAAATGGTTGTAATATCACAATTGTTTCTTCAATCAAGGAGTTAAAAAAAATCTTTAATATGAGTTTATCTTTGTACCTGTATAAGAATCATTTTTTTATTTCCAGGTTTTTTTAACAGTTCAAAGGAGAGAGTTCTGAACGGCCAGAGACAGAAAATACCTTTAAGTTCATCTAGTTCAATGTGCTTTACTGAAGAGGAAACTGAGGCTCAGGGAGAGAGTAAGACTTGTCTGAGGACCTGGGGAGGGCTGGGGGTAGCAGAGCCTGGACTAGAACATGACACCAGATTCATAGTCCCACATACCTGGGTTCCTCCCATAGCTAGCCCCTAATAAGTGCATGGCTCCAGCAAGATACTTACCTCAAAGAGCNTTAAAAAGAATACATATTTACCCATACATATGTATAACTGACTCACTTTACTGTAAATGAACTTTTCAATAAAAATTTTTTTAAAAAAAGCAAACCAAACTCAAAAGGCACAGATATCTATGAAGCAGCAGGGAGAAGAAGATAGTACATGTTTGTTGGAGGCAGAAACATAAGGCCTGGGCAGGAAACAGGATCAGGCTGGCTGGACTAGAAGACTTCTGCTGGTAGTTCTGTAGGGGAAAATGTGTGTTTTCACAGAAAATGACATTTTGTCCACAGCAAGTCCTCCCACCTTATCTGTTCTGACTCTGGAAATTGTTTATAAACTGTAGATAACTAATAACAGTGCCAAATAATTCTTGCCTGTAGACATGCAAATGAATTCTTTCCAGTGGGAGAACAACCCTCCCTGCCCTATTGGAAAAAAAAAAAACTAATTCTGTCTCCATTTGCAGATTCATTTCAATATGTCTGATTTCTAAATGCTCCTGTTCTTTGGGTTCTCCTTTGAAATGGTTGTAATATCACAATTGTTTCTTCAATCAAGGAGTTAAAAAAAATCTTTAATATGAGTTTATCTTTGTACCTGTATAAGAATCATTTTTTTATTTCCAGGTTTTTTTAACAGTTCAAAGGAGAGAGTTCTGAACGGCCAGAGACAGAAAATACCTTTAAGTTCATCTAGTTCAATGTGCTTTACTGAAGAGGAAACTGAGGCTCAGGGAGAGAGTAAGACTTGTCTGAGGACCTGGGGAGGGCTGGGGGTAGCAGAGCCTGGACTAGAACATGACACCAGATTCATAGTCCCACATACCTGGGTTCCTCCCATAGCTAGCCCCTAATAAGTGCATGGCTCCAGCAAGATACTTACCTCAAAGAGCCTCACTTTCCAGATCAGTGTACCTACTTCATATCACTCACACCCTGGGTTGCCTTGAGGGCAAATGAGATCATGAATGTAAAACAACAAGAAAGAATCTCAATGACAAGTGCTCAGAAAATGTCAGGTAATAGGATTTTTCAGCTGTATATTTTCACCCTGGTTATTTAACTTAAATGCAGAGTATATCATGCAAAATGCTGGGCTGGATGAAGCACAAGCTGAAATCAAGATTGCTGGGAGAAACATCAATAAGCTCAGATATACAGATGACACCACCCTTATGGCAGAAAGCAAAGAGGAGCTAAAGAGTTTCTTGATGAAGGTGAAAAAAGAGAGTGAAAAAGTTGGGCTTAACATTCAACTTTCAAAAAACTAAGACCATGGCATCCAGTTCCATCACTTCATGGCAAATAGATGGGGAAACAATAGAAAGAGCCACAGACTTTATTTTCTTGGGCTCCAAAGTCACTGTGGATGGTGACCGCAGCCATGAAATAAAAAGAGGCTTGCTCCTTGGAAAAAAAGCTATGAACCTGGACAGTGTGTTAAAAAGCAGAGACATCACTTTGCCAACACAGGTCTGTCCAGTCACAGCTTTTTTTCCAGTAGTCATGTATGGATGTGAGAGTTGGACTGTGAAGAAAGCTGAGTGCTGAAGAATTGATGGTTTTAAACTGTTGTGTTGGAGAAGAAAAGGAGATCCTACCAGTCCATTCTAAAGGAGATCAGTCCTGAATATTCATTGGAAGGACTGATGCTGAAGTTCCAATACTTTGGTCAACTGATGCAAAGAGCTGACTCATTAGAAAAGACCTTGATGATGGGAAAGATTGAAGGCAGGGGGAGAAGGGGACGATAGAGGATGAGATGGTTGGATGGCATCACCGACTCAATGGACATGAGTTTGAACAAGTTCCAGGAGTTGGTGATGGACAGGGAAGCCTGGTGTGTTGCAGTCCATGGGGTCACAAACAGTCGGACACAGCTGAGTGACTGAACAACAACAGAAGTCCTGAGATGGATAGGAGGGCAGAGAGGCTGTGGCTGAAGTCATTCAGTGAAATGACTGGATTTTACACTTGTCTTGCTGTAAATTATCATGTCATTATTCCATCATGTTTGTCTGTCTCTTCTCCTGCAGGACCAATGTATTGAGGATAAGGATGTCCACCTTCTCTTGGATAAATCCTCTCTATATGTCTGGGCACTGTGTTAAGTGCTTTACATGCATCTTCTCATTTACTCCTCAGAAAACCTAAGGGGATAGGCAATATTATTTGGCTCCTATAGTGAAGATTGTGAGCTACCTGTTTAATATCCATTATCCCTTTCTTCCTTACTAAGTGTACTCCAATTTTATTCAGAGCTGCAAAGGACCCAGATAAAACATTCTATCTTTCAACACCTCTTATAAGTAGGGATGGTCACATAGCCAAGTTCTGGCCATGAAATGTAAGAATTTTGTGAGCTGGGTTTTGAGAAACATTCTTTAAAATGAAACTGACTTCTTTCCCTTCCAGTGTGTCTGTTATTCGCTCAGTCGTGTCCAGCTCTTTGTGACCCCATGGACTGGGGCCTGCCAGGCTCCTCCATCCATGGGATTTTCCAGGCAAGAATACTAGAGTGGGTTGCCATTCACTTCTACAGGGGATCTTCCTGACCCAGGGATCGAACCCCAGTTTCCCACATTATAGGCAGACACTTTACCATCTGAACCACTATGTTTCCTCTATATTCCTACAAAAAAAACTTTAATGTGATAATTGGAGCTGAAGCAGCAATGTCATGACCACACATTAAAAATGAAGAAAGTAGCCACACACTAAGGAAGGCAAAGGAGAAAGGGAGAAGGATCCTGAGTCACTGTTAAATTATACAAGCCCTGCTCTGCTGTTCACTGACCTTTTTAAGTGAGAAAAGTAAAACTCTAATTTGTTCAAGCACCATTTGTGGGCTTTTCTTCTTCCTATCAGCTGAATGCAATTTCTAACTACCTCTTTATTTTCCAGTTGAGAAAACTTCATCTCAGAAAACTAAAAACACTCCCCAAGGTCACACATTTAGAAAATATGAGATCTGAGAATGTTACCAGGTGTTCTTAACCATGTGGCTTCACTGCCTCCTTTGTAGAACACAGGTCCATGTTGGAGACTTTGAGCACAACACATTTCCACTGGAGTGGAACTGATCTGAGCAATTGATCTGGCTATTGTAAAGCTGGCCAAAGTTCATCATCCCTCCCTCTTCTTGTCGCCTTCCATCTAAATCAGCATTCTTTGGGGCTCATAAACATTAAAGAGATTATCAGGATCTGGACTGGGAGAAAGGACTCAGTTTCTCCATTTGTGCAAGGAATAGCTTACACTAAGTGATCTCTGGAACCTGAATGTCGTTGCAGGATATCAGCTCTGACTCTCTGCAATGTTACTGTCATACCAGCATACGGTTTCATAAGTTACCAGGCTGAGGAGTTTCTCTGAAGTCTCTGAGTCCTACTTTGGCTTATCCAATGCATGAATCTCCTCTACAGCATCTCATGACTGATTGCCTGCTCTTTACTTATATTCTTCCAATTCTTTTAAATAATTTTTAATTCCAGCATAAAGAATAGTACCTGTTACCATTTGATAAGTTTATCAAATGAATAAACAACTGAACAATCTAATATAATACATCCAAATTTATTCAGGGACAACTCTAGGCAAAAGGTATATTAGGTCCATGAAAAAATCATTGGAAAAGACCTTCATGCTGGGAAAAGACTGAAGGGAAAAGGAGAAGGGAGAAGCAAAGAATGAGATGGTTAGATGGCAGCACCAATTGAATGGACATGAATTTCAGCAAACTCCAGGAGATAGTGGAGGACAGAGGAGCCTGGCATGCTGCAGTCCATAGAGTCTCAGAGTGGACGTGACTTAGAGACTGAAGAACGACAACAACTAGGCAAGAGGAAGTTCTATATCATACAACTTTTAAACTACATTTTAAAAAATTTTTATCAGTAGCAGCAATTAACACTTATCAAGTGATCATCAGATGTCAAGCACTATACTAACGTCTTAATGTGCATTCTCTCATGGAGTTTAAATTTGCCTACCTATAGTTTCAACCCACTGGTCATAATTCCACCCTACAGAAGCCATCTAGAGGTCTTGCTTTGTGACTGGCACTATGCTACATACTTTACATAGCTTGTGTTATTTAATATCTTCAATAAATGTATGAGGTAAATATCATCATCTCCATTCACTAATGAAAAAAGATCAGGAAGTTTAAATAACTAGTCCGAGAAGACAGTAATCAGTGTCTTGATTAAAACCAGGTTGTTAATATAGAAGCTCATGTACCTGATCACAGTGCAATGCTGCATCCCATTGATGAGGAGGACTTAGCACTCGCCACAGTGGAAGAATCCAACTAAACTGCAACTAAGGGATACAACAAGCCTCTGCTCTAAGACCTCTCAGGTAGCAAAGTGAGAACGGGAAAGGCAGTGAGAGTTGTTCACTTTGCAACCCATAGACAGAGTGCCTGAAGAACTAGGGACAGAGGCTCATAACATTAGACAGGAGGCAGTGACCAAAAGCATCCCAAAGAAAAGGAAATGTCAGAAGGCAAAATGTTTGTCTGAGGAGGACTTACAAATAGCTGAGAAAAGAAAAGAAGTGAAAAGCAAAGGAGAAGGAAAAATATACCCATCTGAATGCAAAGTTACAGAGAATAGCAAGGGAAGATAAGAAAGCCTTCTTAAGTGAACAATATAAAGAAAAAAAGGAAAACAATAGAATGGGAAAGACTAGAGATCTTCAAGAAAATTAAAGATACCAAGGGCTGCCTTGCAGCTCAGCTGGTAAAGAATCTATCGACAATGCAAGAGACCTGGGTTTGATTCCTGGGTTAGGAAGATCCCCTGGAGAAGGAAATGGCAACCCACTCCAGTATACTTGCCTGGAGAATCCCATGGACTGTAGCCTTCCAGGCTCCTCTATCCATGGGGTCACAAGAGTAGGACACGAATAAGTGACTAAACTACCACCACCAGAAATACCAAGGGAACATTTCATGCAAAGATGGGCACACTAAAGGACAAAAACAGCAAGGACCTAACAGAAAAGGAAAAGATTAAGAAGTGAGAAGAATACACAGAAGAACTGTACAAAAAGACATTAATGACTGGGATAACCATGATGGTGTGATCACTCACCTAGAGCCAGATACCCTGGGGTGTGAAGTAAAGTAGGCCTTAGGAAGCATCACTAGGAACAAAGCTACTAGAGGTGACGGAATTCCAGTTGAGCTATTTCAGATCTTAAAGGATGATACTATTAAAATGCTGTACTCAATATGCCAGCAAATTGGGAAAAGCTCAGCAAATTTTGGAAAGCCTGGTAATGGCCATAGGACTGCAAAACATCAGTTTTCATTCCAATCTCAAAGAAAGACAATGTCAAAGAATGCTCAAACTATTGCATAACTGCCCTCATCTCACACGCTAATAAAGTAATGTTCAAAATTCTCCAAGCCAGGCTTCAACAGTGCATGCACTGTGAACTTCCAGACGTTCAAGCTGGATTTAGAAAAGGCAGAAGAACCAGAGATCAAATTGCCAACATCTGTTGGATCATATAAAAGGCAAGTGAGTTCCAAAAAAACATCTACTACTGTTTTATTGAAAGCCAAAGTCTTTGACTGTGTTCAGTTCAGTTCAGTTGCTCAGTCGTGTCNGGGCATGGCAACCCACTCAGTATTCTTGCCAGAGCATCCCATAGAGAGAGGAGACTGGCGGGCTACTGTCCATGGGGTCACACAGAATCAGACACGACTGAAGTGACTTAGCACGTACACACCTAAGGTAAGTCCCCATACCTGCTGCAGTAACAGAAAAGGAAAAGGACAGTGACCCCACTGAGGTCTGAGGGTGGAATGTGTAATCTCGTTGTCAGGATTCCACCTGGCAATTTCCACAGCTCACACTCAATGATCTTTCTCGAGTGTAAACTAGTCCCTTATGCTCTCCTCCAGTCTTTCCCGGTTGATTCTCTTCAAGTATTAATGGCTATCACTATGTCCTCAGTCCACCCTCTCCTTAATTCTTTGCTGCTTCTCCAGCTTTTCCTACTAGNATGCAGGTGGCACATAAGAGACACGAGTTTGAACCTTAGGTCAGAAAGAACCCCTGAAGGAGGGCATGGCAACCCACTCAGTATTCTTGCCAGAGCATCCCATAGAGAGAGGAGACTGGCGGGCTACTGTCCATGGGGTCACACAGAATCAGACATGACTGAAGTGACTTAGCACGTACACACCTAAGGTAAGTCCCCATACCTGCTGCAGTAACAGAAAAGGAAAAGGACAGTGACCCCACTGAGGTCTGAGGGTGGAATATGTAATCTCGTTGTCAGGATTCCACCTGGCAATTTCCACAGCTCACACTCAATGATCTTTCTCGAGTGTAAACTAGTCCCTTATGCTCTCCTCCAGTCTTTCCCGGTTGATTCTCTTCAAGTATTAATGGCTATCACTATGTCCTCAGTCCACCCTCTCCTTAATTCTTTGCTGCTTCTCCAGCTTTTCCTACTAGGAAAAAAGGGGGGGAAAAAGTCTTTCTCCATGAGGGCTAATTGCTACAAGGACACATGCAGGAATTAGCAAAACTTGTAAGAATTCTGAAATCGTACAGAGATTTTTAATTACGGTCCTTAGTTCATAACTTCTCACTCTATTAAGAGGGAGCTTCATGGGGCTTCTGTCTGCCCTGAAAAATGCACTCACCAAACTTCTTTCCAAAACAACTTCACATCTTAGCCTGATAAGGTCATCCTTGTCTCAAATAGACACCTTGTATTTCAAGGGTTTTTTGTACAGTGGCATCCCCAGTTCTCTGGGGTCTGCCATTCTCTCTTCCGCTGCCTGTTGCTTATGGCTGGTAGGCAAAGATGGCCCTTACAATTGGTAGAAGGCAACCACTGATGTATCAGCAACCAGCTAACATATCAAAATAATCATCTTCTGTGCCCTTTTTGGCCAGAATTCCAGTGTGTGCCCTCTCCCAGGCACTTCAGAAATCCTTGCCAGTGAATTGATTGAATTGTAGAGAGCTATGCTCAGTTGGTCTTTACGGTTATAATACTTTCAAAGCTTGTAAACATGCTTGAGATTACAGTACAGTGGGTGATGTTATATGCATGCAGACTGGGAGAAACAGCTTCTAGCCATTTAAAATGTTTAGCACATCCTAAAGAAATTCCATTCCACTGCCTCTTACCATGAAAGTGCCAGCATGCTGGAAGGTGGGAGAGAATTATCTACCCGTGTCCACTGTCAGTATCCCATCTTGAACTTCTTTATTGTCATTGTTTGGCTGTGAGCTGTTTGGCAAGCTGTTTTGAAAGGCTCCAGGTTGTTAAATTCAAGAAACTCATGTAAGAAGCCGAGAGAAGAACAATCACAGCAACAATAAAACACAGGCTCATCCTGGCATGGTACGTTCCCTCTCCTGTTCCATCCCTCTCCACTAGACACTGCCCCCTGCCTCGAGCAAGCAAGAGATCTGCACTTCATTGATGGAACCCAGTATGCTATGCCTGCAGGGCCCCTATTGGTATTGCTCAAGGACTGTCTGGGCCAGGCCAAGAGAGCTGAACTTGATGCTCAAGGAGCAGAGAGATGGTGGTCAGTCCACACGTGGGAAGAGGCAGCACATAAAGCTTTAGGGTTTACAGGATCCTTCTACATTCATTGCATTAAGTGATTCTTATAGGAAGCCTGCAAGGATATCTCTCCTTAAAAAGAGCAGGAAGCCAATTGAAAAAGGTTCAGTGATTTGCCCGAGATCACAGAGCAAACAGATACAANCTTGAATATTCATTGCAAGGACTGATGCTGAAGCTGAAACTCCAATACTTTGGTCACTTGATGCCCAGAATTGACTCCTTAGAAAAGACCCTGACGCTGGGAAAGATTGAGGGCAGGAGGAGAAAAGGATGACAGAGGATGAGATAGCTGGATGGCATCACTGACTCTATAGACATGAGTTTGAGCATGCTCTGGGTGTTTGTGTTGGACAGGGAGGCCTGACATGCTGCAGTCCATGGGGTCTCAAAGAGTCAGACATGACTGAGCACCTGAACTGAACTGAACTGATTGGACAGCAAGGAGATCAGGCCAGTCAATCCTAAAGGAAATCAATCCTAAATATTCATTGGAAGAACTGATGATAAAGCAGAAGCTCCAGTACTTTGGCCACCTGATGTGAAGACTCTACTCATTAGAAAAGACCTTGATGCTGGGAAATACTGAGGGCAGGAAGAGAAGGGGTAACAGAAGGTGAGATAGTTGGATGTCATCACCAGCTTAATAGACATGAGTTTGAGCAAACCCCAGGAGATGGTGAAGAACAGGGGAGCCTGGTGTGCTGAAGTCCATGGGGTTGCAAAGAGTCAGACATGACTTAGTGGTTGAACAACAAGCAGGCCTGTACTTGCTGTCTAAAGGCTCTAATTCACTCTTTGCCAAAGCAGCCCCACCTTTAGGACTCACCATCCTGAAGGAGGTGATGGCAAATTAGCCTGCCTGGAGCTGGACAAGAGAATCCTGCCACACAATGATGCATGGAAATATACCAAGTCCTACAGTCCTAACAAGGCCCAGAGAGAGGAGCCTGGCTCTCCTTCTGCCTTGAAGCATTGAAGGCAATTCACATTTGCACCTAAAAGATCTTTTCCTTTTCACGTCTCTGGGACTCTAGCTATACTTTACTGTTACATAAGACCAGCAGGTCCTGGTCCCAAGACGCCTTTACACTCCCTGAAATCCTTGAAGATGCCAAAAAGCTTGGTTTATGTAGGTTCTATCTATCTATTTCATTGAATTAGATATTCAAATTGGGAACTAAAAAAAAATTATTTATTGTAACACAACCCAACAATAAGCCCATGAACAAAAATAACATATTCTTATGAAAAGTAACTGTGTTTCCCAAACTGCACACACACAAAACCACTGGGAAGCACAGGATTGTTTTGCTTTTTTGCAAAGCTCTTTAATGTCTGGCTTAATAGAAGATAGTTGGATTCTTATACATGCTTCTGTATTCAGTCTGTTGCAATACATAAGTCATATTGCCTCTAGAAAACTCAACTGTACATTCATGAGGGAATGAGTGAAAAAGGCAAATAATGAAAATAGTTTTGACTCTGCATGTCAAAATGTCCCCAGACTATACTCTGAGAATTTCTGCCCTAAGCCAATCACATAACACGCTGCACTTTCCTGCTGTGTGTGTCATCTCTCTGAGCTTCTAGCCAGGGCTAAATTTTTTTCTTTTTTAATTTATTTTACTGAGGCATAGCTGATTTACAATGTTGTGCTAATTTCTGCTGTATAGTAAAGTGATTTAGTTATATACATACATTCTTTTTCATATTCTTTTCCATTATGTTTTATCACAGGATATCGAATATGGATCCCTGTGCTATACTGTAGGACCCTGTTGCTTATTCATTCTGTGTATAATAGTTTGCATTTGCTAATCCCAAATTCCTGATCCATCCCTCTTGACAACCACAAGTCTGTCGTCCGTGTCTGTGAGTCTGTTCCTGTTTCATTTGTGTTGTATTTTAGATTCCACATGTAAGTGATATCACACGGTATGTTTTTCCCTTTCTGACTTCACCTCGGGTAATAATCTTTAGAATCATCCTGTTCCTGAAAATTGCATGATTTCATTCTTTTTTATGGCGGAGCAGCAGTCCACTGTGTGTTGTTGTTGTTCAGTCACCCAGTTGTGTCCGACTCTTTGCGACACCATGGACTGCAGCACGCCAGGCCTCTCTGCACCTCACTATCTCCCAAAGTATGCCCAAGTTCATGTCCAATGAATATGTGTTTATATATATATATGTACAAATACACACACGCGCGCACCCCTCATCTTCTTTATCCATTCATCTGTCAATGGACATTTAAGTTGTTTGCGTGTCTTGACTATTATGCATAGTGCTGCTGTGAACAGAAGAATGCACACGTCATTTCGAGTGATAGTTTTCTCTGGATATACATGGTCAAGCCCATCATGACTGTTACCTTCCTAAGACTCAGGCTCTGATTCTGCATTCCTCTACCCACAGGTGGGAAAATTTTCCACCTTCTTTGAATTCTAAAAGTGCTTTGTTTCTACCTTTCCTGTGTTACACATCAGCTGGTAGTTTGTGAGGGAGTCATCCAGCCACATTTTATGCAGCAATGTAAGTCAACCACATTATAAAAAAAAAAATTCCCATTGCTCGTAGGTTACACCTCTAACTGGTTATCAGGCTTTCAAAGTCCTTGGTGATCTGGGTCTTCCTCAACTCTCCACCCCATTTCACAGCATTCTCCCCACCCTGCCTTTGCTCACCATGCTTCAGACACAGTGGCCTCCTTTCTTATTCCTAGGACCTGCCAGCCTCTCCCCCACCTCTGGAATGCCCTCCTGATACTCCTTAGAAGGCTGACTCACTCTCAGCCTTCAACACTCAATGCAAATGTACATTTTCAAAGAGGAACTCAGTGACCACCCTGTTCAACATGGCCTCACTGAAACCTTCTCGCTCGTCACTCTATTTCTTTCATGTGACTTCTGATGAGTCATAATTATTTGTTTGTGGAGCTTTTGTATGTCTTCCTTATGTCTTCCTTATAACCTCCATGAGGCAGAAATTTTGTAGGGTGTTTTTCAGCACTATTTGACACCACATATGGCGCTCAGCACTTGTAGGTACTCAATAAATATGAAATAGGTACTCAATAAATACATTATTGGTCCAGGGTTTGGTAGATGGTATAAGTGGGCTTCCCAGGTGGCACTAGTAAAGAACCTGCCTGCCAATGCAGGTGGCACATAAGAGACACGAGTTTGAACCTTAGGTCAGAAAGAACCCCTGAAGGAGGGCATGGCAACCCACTCAGTATTCTTGCCAGAGCATCCCATAGAGAGAGGAGACTGGCGGGCTACTGTCCATGGGGTCACACAGAATCAGACATGACTGAAGTGACTTAGCACGTACACACCTAAGGTAAGTCCCCATACCTGCTGCAGTAACAGAAAAGGAAAAGGACAGTGACCCCACTGAGGTCTGAGGGTGGAATATGTAATCTCGTTGTCAGGATTCCACCTGGCAATTTCCACAGCTCACACTCAATGATCTTTCTCGAGTGTAAACTAGTCCCTTATGCTCTCCTCCAGTCTTTCCCGGTTGATTCTCTTCAAGTATTAATGGCTATCACTATGTCCTCAGTCCACCCTCTCCTTAATTCTTTGCTGCTTCTCCAGCTTTTCCTACTAGGAAAAAAGGGGGGGAAAAAGTCTTTCTCCATGAGGGCTAATTGCTACAAGGACACATGCAGGAATTAGCAAAACTTGTAAGAATTCTGAAATCGTACAGAGATTTTTAATTACGGTCCTTAGTTCATAACTTCTCACTCTATTAAGAGGGAGCTTCATGGGGCTTCTGTCTGCCCTGAAAAATGCACTCACCAAACTTCTTTCCAAAACAACTTCACATCTTAGCCTGATAAGGTCATCCTTGTCTCAAATAGACACCTTGTATTTCAAGGGTTTTTTGTACAGTGGCATCCCCAGTTCTCTGGGGTCTGCCATTCTCTCTTCCGCTGCCTGTTGCTTATGGCTGGTAGGCAAAGATGGCCCTTACAATTGGTAGAAGGCAACCACTGATGTATCAGCAACCAGCTAACATATCAAAATAATCATCTTCTGTGCCCTTTTTGGCCAGAATTCCAGTGTGTGCCCTCTCCCAGGCACTTCAGAAATCCTTGCCAGTGAATTGATTGAATTGTAGAGAGCTATGCTCAGTTGGTCTTTACGGTTATAATACTTTCAAAGCTTGTAAACATGCTTGAGATTACAGTACAGTGGGTGATGTTATATGCATGCAGACTGGGAGAAACAGCTTCTAGCCATTTAAAATGTTTAGCACATCCTAAAGAAATTCCATTCCACTGCCTCTTACCATGAAAGTGCCAGCATGCTGGAAGGTGGGAGAGAATTATCTACCCGTGTCCACTGTCAGTATCCCATCTTGAACTTCTTTATTGTCATTGTTTGGCTGTGAGCTGTTTGGCAAGCTGTTTTGAAAGGCTCCAGGTTGTTAAATTCAAGAAACTCATGTAAGAAGCCGAGAGAAGAACAATCACAGCAACAATAAAACACAGGCTCATCCTGGCATGGTACGTTCCCTCTCCTGTTCCATCCCTCTCCACTAGACACTGCCCCCTGCCTCGAGCAAGCAAGAGATCTGCACTTCATTGATGGAACCCAGTATGCTATGCCTGCAGGGCCCCTATTGGTATTGCTCAAGGACTGTCTGGGCCAGGCCAAGAGAGCTGAACTTGATGCTCAAGGAGCAGAGAGATGGTGGTCAGTCCACACGTGGGAAGAGGCAGCACATAAAGCTTTAGGGTTTACAGGATCCTTCTACATTCATTGCATTAAGTGATTCTTATAGGAAGCCTGCAAGGATATCTCTCCTTAAAAAGAGCAGGAAGCCAATTGAAGAAGGTTCAGTGATTTGCCCGAGATCACAGAGCAAACAGATACAAAGCACCAGTCCACAAGCCTAAAGATGCTGACTTCTGATGCAAGCCTTTCACATTAATAATAATCAACCCTGTTTGCAATATATGTGACAGCCAAAGGTTAATATACCTGTTATACATAGATGCTTGCCCAATACCCGACCCTAAATTTCACCTTTCAGAGGGAATCTCAGTTTTGTTCAGGGCAACAACAAGCCCAGTCATGGAAGACAAATAATTGATTCAAGCCAGTGGTTCTCAAAACTGAGAGTATCAGAATTATCCAGAGACTTTGTCGAAACATAGATCTATTGAACATATTCTTTGCAAATGTTTTCTCCCGTTCAGTGGATTTTCTTTTCATCTTGTTGATGGCTTCCTTTGCTGTGCATAAGCTTTTAAGTTTAATTAGGTCCAATTCATTTATTTATTATTTTATTTGCCTCTGAGAAGATAAATCTAAAATAATATTGGTGCTTAGCTCAGTCGTGTCTGACTCTTTGCAACCCCATGGACTGTAGCCTGCCAGGCTTCTCTGTCCATGGGATCCTCCAGGCAACAATATTGGAGTGGGTTGTCATGCCCTCCTCCCGGGGATCTTCCTGACCAAGGGATCAGCCTCAGTGTCTCCTGCACTGCAGGCAGTTTCTTTACCACTGAGCCAAGAGGGAAGCCGACACAAAAATATTTCTATGACTTAAAGAGCACCTTGTCTATGTTGCCTTCTAGGATTCTTTTAATTTCCAGTTTTACATTTAGGCCTTTAGTCCATTTTGAGTTTACTTTTGTATATGCTGTGAGACAGGGTCTAAAAAGGGGTTAATATCCAAAATATACAACCAGCTTATACAACTCAGTATCAGAAAAACAAACAACTCAAATTTAAAATGGGCAGAACACCTAATAGACATTTTTCCAAAGAAGATACACTGTTGGCTAACACGCACGTAAAAAATGCTCAGCGTCACTAACCATCAAAGTGAAAATAAAATGTCATCTCACACTTTTAAGAATGGCTATCATGAAAGAGGCCACAAATAACAGATATTGGGTTGGATTGGAGAAAGGAAATCTCATACACTGTTGGTGGGAATGTAAACTGGTACAGTCACTATGGAAAACAGTATGGAGATTCCTCAAAAACCTAAACATAGGACTACCATCTGACCCAGCAATTCCACTCTTGGGTATATATCTGAAGGAAATGAAAACACTAACTCAAAAAGATGCAAGCATCATAATGTTCATTATACCACTATTTAAAACAGCCAAGACATGGAAGCAATCAAAACGTTCATCAACAGATGAATGGATAAAGAAGTTGTGGTAGAAATAAAACACACACACACAATGGACTGTTACTCAGTCACATAAAAGAGTGAGATTTTGCCATTTGCAACAACATAAGTATACCTAGAGGGCATTACGATTAGTGCAATATGTCAGACACAGAAAGACAAATCTTTTATGTTATCACTTATATGTGGAATCTAAAAAATCAAACAAATAACTGAATATAACAAAATAGAAACAGACTCACAGATACAGAGAACAAAGTAGTGATTACCAGTGGAGGGGGAATGAGGAGGGGCAAGATAGGGGTTCAGACTACTATATAAAATAAGCAACAAACTACTGTATAAAATAAATAAGCACAAGGTATATTGTATATCACAGAGAAATATAGCCAGTACTGTATAATAACTTTAAATGCAATACCATCTATAAAAATATTGAAACACTGTGTTGTACACCTGAAACTAATGTGATACTATAAATCAACCATACTTCCATAACACACACACACACACACACACACACACACACATCACTGTCCCTCCTCTTGAGAGTTCTGATTCTATAGGTCTGGGGTGGGGCCTAAGAATTTGCATGCCTATCAAGCTCGCAAGTCATGATGATGCTATTGGTCTGAAGTGCTGTCTTAGAGAATCGCTTGGACAATATAATCATGGCAGTCCTGACCTCCAGCTCCCCTGTAGCCATGTATGGTTGTGGAATCAAGCACTTCTGTCAGTAAGGTAGTAGGAGATGTTTGCTGGGAACTTCCAGGAATATTGTGAACATTGTGCTTTCTTAACAAAAAGGAACACTATGGTTAGTGCCACCTTATCCCTTTTCCTGCTTTGGGCAGACAGGTGATGCCTGGAATTGTAGCAAGCATCCTATGTCCATTAGGCAGCAAGACAGCACTGTGGGGTTGCAGGAAGGAGAGGCTGCAAAAAGGAAGAGTCTAGGTCACTCATTACATAGGTGAACCCTGGACCAACTACCTCCAAATCTCTTTCTGTTTAGGAAGTTAGACAACAAAACTATTGCTTAAATAATTAGATTAAGGATCAGGTACATTGTTATTTATAACTGACCTATATAAAAAGTTTCTGCAAAACAATTTTTTAATCAGACAATGGAAATTGGTGCCTCCCAGTCTGCAAAGGGCTCTTCACATCCATTAGGATATTCAGTCAATCCTAGAGTAAACACGATGTTGGCATAAAACAATTTTCTGTTTTCTGGGAGGGATGCCTTACTTTAAAAGTTTGCAGTCCACTGCCAAAAATAAACTACACTTTGAAAAACACNAAAGGAAATCTCATACACTGTTGGTGGGAATGTAAACTGGTACAGTCACTATGGAAAACAGTATGGAGATTCCTCAAAAACCTAAACATAGGACTACCATCTGACCCAGCAATTCCACTCTTGGGTATATATCTGAAGGAAATGAAAACACTAACTCAAAAAGATGCAAGCATCATAATGTTCATTATACCACTATTTAAAACAGCCAAGACATGGAAGCAATCAAAACGTTCATCAACAGATGAATGGATAAAGAAGTTGTGGTAGAAATAAAACACACACACACAATGGACTGTTACTCAGTCACATAAAAGAGTGAGATTTTGCCATTTGCAACAACATAAGTATACCTAGAGGGCATTACGATTAGTGCAATATGTCAGACACAGAAAGACAAATCTTTTATGTTATCACTTATATGTGGAATCTAAAAAATCAAACAAATAACTGAATATAACAAAATAGAAACAGACTCACAGATACAGAGAACAAAGTAGTGATTACCAGTGGAGGGGGAATGAGGAGGGGCAAGATAGGGGTTCAGACTACTATATAAAATAAGCAACAAACTACTGTATAAAATAAATAAGCACAAGGTATATTGTATATCACAGAGAAATATAGCCAGTACTGTATAATAACTTTAAATGCAATACCATCTATAAAAATATTGAAACACTGTGTTGTACACCTGAAACTAATGTGATACTATAAATCAACCATACTTCCATAACACACACACACACACACACACACACACACACATCACTGTCCCTCCTCTTGAGAGTTCTGATTCTATAGGTCTGGGGTGGGGCCTAAGAATTTGCATGCCTATCAAGCTCGCAAGTCATGATGATGCTATTGGTCTGAAGTGCTGTCTTAGAGAATCGCTTGGACAATATAATCATGGCAGTCCTGACCTCCAGCTCCCCTGTAGCCATGTATGGTTGTGGAATCAAGCACTTCTGTCAGTAAGGTAGTAGGAGATGTTTGCTGGGAACTTCCAGGAATATTGTGAACATTGTGCTTTCTTAACAAAAAGGAACACTATGGTTAGTGCCACCTTATCCCTTTTCCTGCTTTGGGCAGACAGGTGATGCCTGGAATTGTAGCAAGCATCCTATGTCCATTAGGCAGCAAGACAGCACTGTGGGGTTGCAGGAAGGAGAGGCTGCAAAAAGGAAGAGTCTAGGTCACTCATTACATAGGTGAACCCTGGACCAACTACCTCCAAATCTCTTTCTGTTTAGGAAGTTAGACAACAAAACTATTGCTTAAATAATTAGATTAAGGATCAGGTACATTGTTATTTATAACTGACCTATATAAAAAGTTTCTGCAAAACAATTTTTTAATCAGACAATGGAAATTGGTGCCTCCCAGTCTGCAAAGGGCTCTTCACATCCATTAGGATATTCAGTCAATCCTAGAGTAAACACGATGTTGGCATAAAACAATTTTCTGTTTTCTGGGAGGGATGCCTTACTTTAAAAGTTTGCAGTCCACTGCCAAAAATAAACTACACTTTGAAAAACACTATGCCTGAGGGGCTACAGTTCAGAGGGTTGCAAAGAGTTAGACACGACTGTAGCAACTTAGCACACATGCACACATGTGCTAGAAAACATGTTGTCTAATATTAATACTGAATGAAAGATGTAGGCCAGAAGTGAGGAAAACTGCCTGGAGATGGAGGCTTAGTTTCAAACTTGTTATAGACCTACCATGCCTGATACACAGCAACTGCCTCTAAAGACTGAATTCATTAAGCAAAACAAAACTTGACCTTCTATACACATGTTGCCAGATTAAATAAATGACCTATCACTATTCCAGAATGTATCCCAAAGGGCAAAGGATCCATTAAATGCGTCTCCTAGAAGTACAAAACACGTGCTGAAGTTGTAGTCCTTGAAGAAGTCCTATAGTAGAAGAATCCACTGGGTTCCATTTAATGTAAACTTTCCCAAACTTACATAGCCCACATTTTCCACTATGATATCTACTACTCTTTCAAAACACTTTGAGGAATGCTGACTTAATAAAACAGTAATCAAAAATGACTCTGCCTGTAGCATGAGTAACGCAGTAGAAAAACTATTAAATATAGCAGCTGATCTGTTGGGCTTCAAAACCCCAGTTCTGTTTTATACAGCCATGGATTCTAAAATGTAATTTTTCCCACATTGGAAAGTCATCTCTTAATGTAACTAACTGACAGTATTTCTTTTTCTCAGTGTAAATAAAATAATGGTGAATCTTACAATCAATGCCACTATTAATTACTTATCAAACTGGTAAAGCATTTTATATGACTTTGAGCTAGTCACTTAACCAGGGTGAGCCTCAGTTTCCTTGTTGGTAAAATTGGGATATTAAAGGCCTCATACGGTGGATATGAAAATGAAATAATATAGGAAACCTGGTCTCAATCTTTTCTAGGGAAGATCCCCTAGAGAAGGGAATGACTACCCGCTCCAGTACTCTTGCTTGGAGAATTCCGTGGACAGAGGAGCCTCGTGGGTCCACGGGGTCACAAAAAGTCGGACATGAGTGATTAACACGCCACAATGTAAGTGCTCAGTAAAATGCTAGTTATCCTGATAAAAATTTTAGAAACTCTCTGAAAATGCTCTCTGTTCCCCAAGTCCCTTCCTCACCTATCATTAATTGTTTCTTTAACAATGAATATTTTCCCCAAGAGATGTTAAAATGCAAATCCTTCAGGGAGAGAGAACCACAGGCTGGCAGTCATGCTCAAGAATAAAGACTAATGAAAGATCCTCTTTTGCAGGCAGAGTTTGACAGAGCAGAAGGAAGTCCCAAGGCACAAAGATATGTGAAGACAGGGAAAGAAACTGGGCCACATCTAGTGAGGGAAAAGAGCGGTGAGGGTGGAGGCATGTTCTGCACGGTTTTCCTCAGTGTTGAATCCAGGTTTGTTTCCCCTGAGAGCCTCAGATTACTCTTTGCTTGGAAACCGAGCATCCCGCAGAGGCATCAGCCCTTCAGAGGGCATCAGGTGTTCATGAATAGCCTCCCAAATGTGAGAAACCAGACACTGGGGAGGCTCCAGGAGGAGGGGGTGGGTGGACGCAGAGACAAAAGATGGAGGTGACCAGAGGCCAGTTTTGTCTCTTCATTCTGCTGGATATTTAGGCTAAGAAGCCAGAAGCAGGGAATCATGTGAACACTGAAAATTCTTAAATCTTAAAAACTCCTGTTGAAAACCCAACACCAAACTGAAGAAATCTCTTCTCTCTTTCCTTTGACAAACATTTAATTGCAGGCCAGTATGTCCTTCATTAGAGAAGGCAATGGCACGCACTCCAGTACTCTTGCCTGGAAAATCCCATGGACGGAGGAGCCTGGTAGGCTGCAGTCCATGGTGTCGCTAAGAGTCAGACACAACTGAGCGACTTCACTTTGACTTTTCACTTTCATGCATTGGAGAAGGAAATGGCAACCCACTCCACTGTTCTTGCCTAGAGAATCCCAGGGATGGGGGAGCCCAGTGGGCTGCCGTCTATGGGGTCGCACAGAGTCGGACACGACTGAAGTGACTTAGCAGCAGCAGCAGCAGCATGTCCTTCATCGAGTTTCTCTGGTGGTGCAGTGGAATCTGCCTGCAATGCAGGAGACACAGGTTCAACCCCTGGGTCAGGAAGATCCCCTGGAGAAGGAAATGGCAACCCACTTGAGTATTTTTGCTGGCAACATCTCATGGACAGAGGAATCTGGCGGGCTACAGTCCATGGGCTCACAAAGAGTCAGACACGACTGAGCACACACACAGACACACATATGTGCACACCTGCCCTTCATCAGCATCCTTTAAATAAATGAGGTCATCTTTCTGATGGAACCTTTTTTCTTTTCCTAAGGAATCTTCAAACAATATAACTAAGGAGGAGCAGAGAAGAAATATTTAAAGGATCAAGGAAAAGTCTCAGAGGCACAAGAGCTTTAAGAGGTCCCAGCCATTTGCTGACTGTTTGACCTTGAACAAGTCACTTAACTTCACTGAGGGTCACCTGCAAGGCAAAGGCAATGTCTTTCACCTTGTCTGCTGCATGAAGATGACGTAAATATCAACTGAAATAATACAGGTGAACATGCTCAACAAAAAATAAGTAACTGAAAGAGGCAAGACAAACTACTGAAGATTTAAAATTTATATTTCCTTTGTCCTAATAATTCCATATTTTAGAATTCAAACCTATAAAAATATAAGTATCTGTGTGAAAGGAATTATGTATGCAGATGTCTATTACAGTTCAGCTGGTATAGGAAGGGATGGAGGAAAGGAAAGGAGAAAATTTTGAAAGTTATTTGAATGTTCCTCAATAGTGGACTGGCATCATAAATTTCTGGTATGTATCCATATGATGAAATATTATGAAGGTATTATTATTTGAGTGAGATTTATACATCCTGACCTAGAGCATTTTCTCTGATATGTCTTTAAGTCAGAAAAGCAAATAATATGTACAGTCTGGTTCTATTATCTTATTTTAAAAAATAAAAAGGGAAAGAAATTTATACAGTTGTAAGAGCATTAAAATAAAGTGTGGAAAAATACAGACTGCACTATTCGCATTGATTATCTGGGGAGGAAGGGATTAAAGAGGAAGATTATTAATGTTTCCTTCATGCACCTCTGAATTGTTTGATATGATAAAAATAAATATGTATAACTTTCATAATATGAAAAATCTAATAATGCTGAAGGAAGGGAGGGAGGAAACAGACAAGAGGGAGGAAAAGGGAGAAGAAAGGAGAAAAAAAAGAGAGATCTATGATTTTTGATCAAAATAGATAGAAGTCCCTTATATGTTTACAGTTTCCAGGATAATGCCTGGTTCTAATGGATAATTGGGAATTTTAGGCGTGGCATTGACCTAATAGATCATGACTCTGAATTACCTGTTGCTTCTCCCTTCAGAGTCTGCTAGGTTCCAGGAGGTCAAGCAAGAGGACTATGTTGCTACAACTCAGGATGAATTTTATTTTCCAAAATGAATGTCTATGCTGTTTCCCTTGCATCTTAAATATGAAATTGCTTTATCTACTGTCTCTACCTTTCTCTATATATGAGGGCTTCCCAGGTGGCTCAGGGGTAAAGAATACACTTGTCAATGCAGGAGACTCAGGCCTGATCCCTGGGAAGATCACCTGAAATAGGAAATGGCAACCCACCTGGAAAATTCCATGGACAGAGGAGCCTGGTGGGCTACAGTCCAGGGGGTCATAAAAAGTCACCTGAGTGGCTGAAGACTCATGTGCACACACACCAGAAACGTGAGTTTCCCATCTTCCTAGAGCTCCTAAGAGTTTTTCCCAAGAGGAGCAGACACAAGGAGCATCCTGTACTTCTTCATCCTTGACAGCTGGGCACCAGAGATGTGTGCACACACTTGTTTCCTGGATACCACCCTGTCCTCAACTCAGCTCCCAGATTCCACTCCAGCAAAGCACAAACAGTTTAGTAGCTACCACAAGCAACTGTTGAGATTTCACCAGTTGTAGATTTACATTATCAGCATAAAGTTTAGAAGGTCCTTGGAGGTATAATGATGCAGTAGAAAACACTCAGGACTCAAAACACTTTTTACAATGATAAAACGCTGTGCTGGTGAAAGTGTGGACAGAGGGACACACAGCCTGCTAGTTTGAGGATAAACAGCTACCATATCTCTGAAAAGCAACCTTGTAATATAGCTGAAGGATCTTAAAAATATTTATATATTTTAAAGAAATTTTCTTTCCTAAGGAACTAATCAAGAAACAGCAAAAATATTTATGTATATATGTATGTATCTCAAATGCCTGTTATGGCAATTAATGAGCTAATTTATGAAAAGTGCTTAGCATAGTTACAGGTACCTAGAATGCCCTTTATAAGCATTNTAAGGAACTAATCAAGAAACAGCAAAAATATTTATGTATATATGTATGTATCTCAAATGCCTGTTATGGCAATTAATGAGCTAATTTATGAAAAGTGCTTAGCATAGTTACAGGTACCTAGAATGCCCTTTATAAGCATTAGGTAATAATAATAACTGTAGGTTCTTTTCCTCTTTTTTTCTCCCTTGCTTTTTTTTTTAATTTTTCTATTGAAGGATAATTCCTTTACAGAATTTTGTTGTTTTCTGTCACACCTCAACATGAATCAGCCATAGGTATACATATATCCCCTCCCTTTTGAAACTCCCTCCCATTTCCTGCTCCATCCCACCCCTCTAGATTGATTCAGAGCCCCAGTTTGAGTTTCCTGAGCCATATATCAAATACCCACTGGCTATCTATTTTACTGATGGTAAGTTTCCATGTTACTCTTTCCATGCAGCTCACCCTCTCCTCCGTGTCCATCAGTCTATTCTCTATGTCTATTTCTCCATTGCTGCCCTGTAAACAAATTCTTCAGTACCATTTTTCCAGATTCCGTATAAATGCATTAGAATACGATATTTATCTTTCTCTTTCTGACTCACTTCACTCTGTGTAATAGGTTCTAGGTTCATCCACCTCATCAGAACTGACTCAAATGTGTTCCTTTATATGGCTGGGTAATATTCCATTGTGTATATGTACCACAGCTTCTTAATCCAGTCATCTGTCGATGGACATCTAGGTTGCTTCCATGTTCTAGCTATTGTAAATAGTGCTGCCGTGAAAAATGGGATACATGTGTCTTTCAATTTTGGTTTCCTCAGGGTATATGCCAAGGAGTGAGATTGCTGGGTCGTATCATGGTTTTGTTCCTAGCTTTTTAATGAATCTCCATATTATCTTCCATAGTGGTTATATCTATTTATAGTTTCACCAACAGTGCAAGAATGTTCCCTTTTCTCCACACCCTCTCCAATATTTAGTTTGTAGACTTTTGATGATGGCCATTCTGACTGGTGTGAGGTTATATCTGATTGTGGTTTTGATTTGCACTTCTCTAATGAGTGATGTTGAGCATCTTTGCATGTGTTTGTTAGCCATCTGTATGTCTCTTTGGAGAAATGTCTGTTTAGGTCTTTTTCTCACTTTTTTGACTGGGTTGTTTGTTTTCCTGGTATTGAGTTGTATGAGCTGCTTGTAGATTTTAGAAATTAATCCTTTTCAGTTCTTCATTTGCTATTATTTTCTCCCATTCTGAGGGTTGTCTTTTCACCTTTGTTATAGTTTCCTTTGCTATGTAAAAGCTTTTAAGTTTAACCAGGTCCCACTTGTTTACTTTTTTTTTTTTTTTTAATTTCCATTACTCTAGGAGGTGGGTCATAGAGGTCTTGCTTTGATTTCTGTCATTGAGGGTTCTGCCTATGATTTCCTCTAAGAGTTTTATAGTTTCTGGTCTTACATTTAGATTTTTAATCCATTTTGAGTTTATCTTTATGTATGGTGTTAGGAAGTGTTCTATTTTATTCTTTTACAAGTAGCTGTCCAGTTTCCCCAGTACCATTTATTGAAGAAGCTGTCTTTGCCCCATTGTATATTCTTGCCTCCTTTGTCAAAAAATAAGGTACCCATAGGTGCATGGGTTTATTTCTGGGCTTTCTATTTTGTTCCATTGGTCTATATTTCTGTTTTTGTGCCAGTACCATACTGTCTTGATGACTGTAGCTTTGTACTATAATCTGAAGTCAGGAAGGTTGATTCTTTCAGCTCCATTCTTTTTTCTCAGGACTGCTTTGGTTATTCTGGGTCTTTTATGTTTCCATGTGAACTGTGAAAAGTTTTGTTCTAGTTCTGTGAAAAGTGCCATTGATAATTTGATAGGGATCACACTGAATCTGTACTTTGCATTTGGTAGTACAGTCATTTCCACAATATTGATTTTTCCTACCCAGGGATATGGAATATCTCTCCATCTGTTTATGTCATCTTTGATTTCTTTCATTAGTGTCTTATAATTTTCTATGTACAGTTCTTTTGTCTCCTTCAGTTTAGTTCAGTTCAGTCACTCAGTCGTGTCCGACTCTTTGCAACCCCATGAATCTCAGCATGTCAGGCCTCCCTGTTCATCACCATCTCTCAGAGTTCACTCAGACTCATGTCCATCGAGTCTGCGATGCCATCCAGCCATCTCATCCTCGGTCATCTCCTTCTCCTCCTGCCCCCAATCCCTCCCAGCATCAGAGTCTTTTCCAATGAGTCAACTCCTCGCATGAGGTGGCCAAAGTACTGGAGTTTCAGCTTCAGCATCATTTCTTTCGAAGAAATCCCAGGGTTGATCTCCTTCAGAATGGACTGGTTGGATCTCCTTGCAGTCTTAGCTAAGTTTATTCCTAGATATTTAATTCTTTTTGTTGCAATGGTGAATTGGATTGATTCCTTAATTTCTCTTTCTGATTTTTCATCGTTAGCATATGGAAATGCAAGTGATTTCTGTGTATTAATTTTGTATCCTGCAACTTTCCTAAATTCACTGATTAGCTCTAGTAATTTTCTAATACTGTCTTTAGGGTTTCCTATGTACAGTATCATGTCATCTGCAAACAGTGAGAGCTTTACTTCTTTTCTGATCTAGATTTCTATTATTTCTTTTTCTTCTGTGATTGCTGTAGCCAGGACTTCCAGAACTATGTTGAATAATAGTGGTGAAAGTGGACACCCTTATCTTATTCCTGATCTTAGGGGCAATGCTTTCAGTTTTCCACCATTGAGAATAATGTTTGCTGTAGGCTTATCATATATGGCCCTTACTATGTTGAAGTAGATTCCTTCTATGAGTATTTTTTGAAGAGTTTTAATCATAAATAGGTGCTGAATCTTGTCAAAGGCTTTTTCTGCATCTACTGAGATTATCATATGGTTTTTATCTTTCAATGTGTTAATATAGAGCATAACATTGATTTGCATATATTGAAGATATTTGCATTCCTGGAATAAAGCCAACTTGATTATGGTGTATGAGCTTTTTGATGTGTTGCTGAATTCTGTTTGCTAAAATTTTGTTGAGGATTTTTGCATCTATGTTCATCAGTGATATTGGCCTGCAGTTTTCTTTTTTGTGTGTTGTCTTTGTCTGATTTTGGTATCAGGGTGATGGTGGCCTCGTAGAATGAATTTGGAAGTGTTCTTTCCTCTGCAATTTTTTGAAAGAGTTTTAGAAGGATAGGCATTAGCTCTTATCTAAATGTTTGACAGAATTCTCCTGTGAAACCATCTGGTCCTGGATTTTTGTTTTGGGGGAAATTTTTGACCACAGCTTCAATTTCAGTGCTTGTAATTGTGTTGTTCATAATTGTTATTTCTTCCTGGTTCAGTCTTGGAAGAAAATTCTCTAAGCCAGGCTTCAGCAATACGTGAACTGTGAACTTCCTGATGTTCAAGCTGGTTTTAGAAAAGGCAGAGGAACCAGAGATCAAATTGTCAACATCGCTGGATCATGGAAAAAGCAAGAGAGTTCCAGAAAAACATGTATTTCTGCTTTATTGACTATGCCAAAGCCTTTGACTGTGTGGATCACAATAAACTGTGGAAAATTCTGAAAGAGATGGGAATACCAGACCACCTGACCTGCCTCTTGAGAAATCTGTATTCAGGTCAAGAAG
>SJYW01033509.1:230455-244610 GCA_006410735.1 Raphicerus campestris
CCTCAGCTCTGTGTAGCCGTCCTCACGCACGGAAACTCTTATGTCTTTTAATTACATGAAAGAAACGTGCATCCTTTGTCCGGGTGTGTTAGTATCTCTTCATCAGTCACAGTTACCCTTGAGACTGATTCAAGAGAATCAGTAATTGCAGAGAGTGACAGAAGTCTAAGGGGGAACGAAACCAAGGAATATGACATTGAGAGACTGGGAAGGGGAAAACAACAGTCTCTTGGATGTTCAGGCAAGGCCTCTCTGAGCAGAGGATGAACGCAGGCCTTCAGGGCCAAGATCAGACAGAGGGCACAGTAAAAGCCAGCGCCTGGACGTAGGAGCGAGTCTGAGCACTTGAAGGGTAGGTTGAAGGTCATGTGGCAAAACTGGTGCTTCCGGTGTGACCCTCCCAGACCAGCAGCATCAGCCTATGTGGGAACTGATGAGAAGGAAGCATTCCTGGGTCTCACGAAAGAGTCAGAAACTCCAAGGGTGCAGCCCAGCTGTGTGTGTGTATGTGTGTTTAACAAGTCATCCAGGTGATTCCAGGGCACACGCAGTATGAAAGCCATGAGGCTGGAGGGTAGTGAGACAGGAATGGACTTGCGAGAAGGGCTGAGCCAGCCTCCTTTAGAAGTGAATTCCCAAACCACGAAGCAACTCAGCCGGTTCATCTGAATTTTTCATCATTATATCCTCAGCACTCATCATGTTGCCTACTACCGCGTAAATGCCCAATACTTGCTTATTGAACAAATAAATTAATATAAATATAAATAATGAGCCTCTAAATTTTTGATCCCATACCAGGTACTGGACAAATATAGGTAGGATCATCTACAAATGGGGAAAAAGAGACAAATGCAAAGAAAAACTGAGAGGATTAGAATCAGATGCACTGATATTGACAAGGAATGAGAGGTGAGATCTCCTAAAGCAAGGAGGGTCAGAAAAACGAAAAAGCAGACAGAGGAGCTCAATAAACACAAAGGTGTCAGCATTTACTTTTGGGGCAAACAATGCAGTTCATTAACCCCCTAGGGAATGACGGTATTAATGGCATGGACCAACTATCATTCATTTGCTGTCTCCAAGTAAACCAGAAATGGTATATTGATTCAATCTATCTAAAAAAAACACACAAAAGTCTCGACTTAAATGGAAAAATCCTCAGCTTTATGGAAAATTCCACTATCCAAAATGCTTCATTTCCAGAGGCATTTTAGATAGCCAAGATTTTTACTGTATTGCTTTTTATTTTTTTAACCAAAGCACTCTCACAACTCAGAGCAGGGAATATTGGTGCTAACCAAGTCTACCTGGAAGCCGGCCGGAGGCCTCCACCTCCAAAAGCCTTCTGAGCCAATGCAAGTAGGGAAACCCAAGCCAGCCAAGCCCCTCTAGCTGTCAGGACATCAGCAAGGGCATGAGTCACTCTGAGACCAGACGCCAGCCTCTCTATTGAACCTCTCTGTAACAGAGTGGATTTTAATAGACTCTTCCTCCCCTCCTTCCTTCTTCCTGTTCTGGCAGTTAGCAGATTCCTGAGATGAAAGCACCTCCCAGATTTCCTTCATGTACCTCCGTCTTCAGATCAGAGAGTGCCTGGCTCGTGTCAGAGGACATGGGAGCCACCAAGAAAAGCCTTACCTTCCTCTGATCATTTAACAGGCAGGAAGTCCTTTACTGTCTAATTCAAATCCCTCTGGCTGTATGAAGTCTGCTTCCCTCATTGAATTTGGAAGATCCCTCCGCTAAGGAGAAAAAAAAAGTACTTCATTATGGATGTAGCTGTTCTCAATTGATTTTCCTTCTTCATCTACATTTCCAAATCTTGAATATTTGTCTTACTGATTTTTTCTATCACTGTTCTCCTGTCAACAGTCTATGTTTCCTAAGTACTCACTTCCTGTATAAGTGAAAATACCAGTGAAATAGCCCTGAAAGTTATTTTTTGGATGTGTATAGTGCATGCACATACACACATACACACACACAATATATTAACAAATATACTCGGACTCTAATCATCAAAGTGTCTACACGTGGACTGGGCCTCACAGCAGACCATTTCTGGAAGTAAGATCACTTCTGGTCAGTGGTCCAAGGAAGAGACGAAGTATTGGACTAGGTGTCCCCAGGGGTCCTTCGTTGCTAAATTGCTGTGATGCTCTGTGATGCAGCGAGACGCCAAACCTGATTGTGAACCTGGGCAATAGCTAAGAGGAGAAAAGAGAGTAGCACAGTTTTATTGGCCTTCTCTGGTACCCAAAGCTAAACCAGGAGTATTCAGGGAGCCTGGCGCTGGCAGTGCAGTGGTACCTGTGACGGCATCATCATCACGACTGCAAACATTCCTCCAGCACCTGCAGTATGCCAGGCGCTGCATGCATCATTTCAGTCCATCTTACAACAGACCTGTCAGATGGGCCTGTTATTAACCCCATGTTGCTAAGGAGAGGAATGAGGAATGGAGAAGTTAAGACTATCCAGCATCACAAAGCTGGCAACAGATCCAAGACTCAAACCTATGCTGTCTGACTCCATCATGCTGCCTCCCTCAAGGGTTGTAATGACCTCTTGTATTTTAATTGTTACTGCAGTATAGTTGAGACAAAAGGAGAAGAGGGTAGCAGAAGATGAGATGGTTGGATGATTGACTCAATGGATATGAACTTGAGCAAACTCTGAAAGATAGTGAAGGACAGGGAGGCCTGGCGTGCTGCAGTCCATAGAGTCACAAAGAGTCTGACACAGCTTAGCGACTGGACAACAGCATAGTTGATTTACAATGTTCTGTTGGTTTCCACTGTACAGCAAAGTGAACCAATTATACATATACGTATATTCACTCCTTTTTAGATTCTTCTCCCATATATGTAATGACCTCTTGCAGTTTAAGCATCTTTAGCATTTTATATGCTAAGAAAAGAATATGATTTCTTTCCCTCTTTACAAGTCTAAGGCCAGGAAAGTGAAGTGAAGTCACTCAGTCGTGTCCGACTCTTTGCTACCCGTGGACTATAGCCCACCAAGCTCCTCCATCCATGGGATTCTCCAGGCAAGAAGACTGGAGTGGGTTGCCATGCCCTCCCCCAGGGGATCTTCCTGACCCAGGGATCGAACCCCAGATCTCCCACATTGCAGGCAGATTCTTTACCATGTTAGCCACCAGGGAAGCCCAACAATACTAGAGTGGATAGTCTATCCCTTCTCCAGGGGATCTTCCTGACCCAGGGATCAAACCAGGATCTCCTGCATTGCAGGTGGATTCTTTACCATCTGAGCCACCAGGGAAGCCTCCTAGCCTAGTTACCTATGCAGAAAAGTAGCACCTGTTAGTCCCTGCCTGCAAACTGGCCACTCAGTCCTACACCCTGAGGTCCCAGATATGCTTGACTCACAGCTGCCAACTCCCTGGGGAAAAGAGAGGGCCAGAGAGAGAAGGGGATCAAGAAAGAAAGAGGATGCCAGGAGGCAAAACTAGCAGACATCTCTGATGCATCCTTTCCTTCAGTTTCCTAAGCCTGCCAGTCCTCAAACGCCAGAGACGATAATAACACATTCCCATCTTGCTGATGAGGCTTGAGTGGTTTCCCCCGTGTTTGGCCTCCCCATCACACCTAGCCTTTTCTCTCCTGACTATTATGACAGCCTCTTCACTGATATCTTTTTTTCCCCTCTCTTGTGACTCTTGCCCTGTTCATATGGGATACAGGGCTATGCTTCCTGGATCACAGGTGATCACTGCCCTTTCCTCCTCAAAGACCTTCAATAGCTCCCTGCTACTTACAAAGACAAACCCCAGCTGCCTAGCCTGCCCATAAACCACATTTTCAGCCTTATATTTACTGACAGGCTTATATATTTACTGACAGGCTTATATTTACTTACATCTAAGCTCTAGTCACAGTACTCCAGAAAAGAACCCAGGAAAGTCTTTTATACATGCTTCTCATGATGATTTCTCTGCTGGAACACTTTGCCTAATTAAAGCTGCACTCAGATGCCACCCACTATAAAAACTGCTCTTTCTCACCTCAGTGTCGATCTCTAGGCTACTTGCATCACCCATCAGTATTATACTCTTTATTCTAACTATGTTTGACAATATATATTCCATGGTCTCTGGCCAGAGTACTAAACATACTCTTGCCCTATGATCAACCAATTGCACTCCCTGGTATTCACCTAAAGAAGTTGAAAAGTTATGTTCACACAAAATCTGCACACCCGTGTTTACAGCAGCTTTATTTATAATTGCCAAAAGTTGACAGCAGCCAAGATGCCCCTCAGTAGGGGATGAATGAATCAACTGTGGTACAGGCCAATAAAGGCTTCCCAGGTGGCTCAGCAGTAAAGAATCTGCCTACCAATTCTGAAGGAGACGCAGTTTCAATCCCTGGATCGGGAAGGTCCCTGGAGAAAGAAATGGTGACCCACTTCAGTATTCTTATTTGGGAAATTCCGTGGACAGAGGAGCCTGACAGGCTATAGTCCATAGGAGTGCAAAAGAGTTGGATACAACTTAGCAACTGAACAACAGCCAGATAATGAGATATTATTCAGTGCTAAAAAGAGATGAGCTATCAAGCCATGAAAATACATGGAGGAAGTAAAAGAAGCCAGTATTTAAAGGCTGTATATTGTAGCTATATGCAACAATGTCCAACCAATGGCCAACTACATGACATTCTGGAAAAGGTAAAATTATAGAGAGAATAAAAAGATCGGTGGTTGGTAGAGGTCCATGGGGAGGCAGAGCACAGAGGACTTTTGGGAACATGAAGCTGTTCTTAGTGATGTTTATAACGGTGGATATATGTCATCACACATTTTTCCAAAACTACAGACTGCACGATACCAAGTGTGAATGCTAATATAAACTATGGACTTGGGTGGTGGTGATGTGCAGGTTCATCAAATGTAGCAAATGTCCCCCTCTGGTGGACAGTGTTGATAGTGGGAAAGGCTGTGACTGTGCATGTGTGGCGGGGGGAGGGCAGATACAGGAAATCTCTGTACCTCCCCTTAGTTTTGCTGTGAACCTAAAACTGCTCTAAAAAATAATCTACTTTTTAAAAATGCCTACCCACATACGATAAACCCCTTAAGAGAATGGGGCATGCCTTCTGCTCCTGTGTCCCCTTCATGCCCTATCCCTCCCACCACCACAGCAGGTGCTAATAAATGTTTGTTGAATTGAATTAAACTGACAGGTCACCTGCAGGGGAAAGAGCAAGAACTTGATCATAATCTGGATTCCAAGACGATGGGAAAGTTGAAGGACCAGTGACCTCTCTCTTCAGAGCTCAATTATCTGCATAAGAACAAACGTCTCTGATATCTAGCTATTAATTTGCTCACAGTTGTCTCGGCCTCCAAAGTTCACAGGTGTCCCTTTCAATTTCTCAGCCACATCGTTCATAGGAAATGAGATTCTCTCCTCATTCACCGCATCACGGTAGCCCTAGTACCATCTCCCTTCCCCATGCTCCCCCTCCAATCGCCTCACACATTCTTTCTCTTTTCTGTTTACCATGGTTAACCCCCTGGGCATCAAAATGCCTGTCACCACAACTTTCTCAGGGCCTGTTAGGGGACCCATCATTTCCTGCTCAGCATCATAAATCGATAGCCGAGGACCGCAGGTTTTATTGGCAGCCTGAGTCAAAGGAATCTATTCTAATTAATCCTCCCCACAAAAATGATGGCCTTTAGCCATCTCGCAGGTGGGAGCCAACAAACCTGGAGTGAAAGGAAAATAAAATGCTTGCCTGGCTTCCTACGAAATCAATGCAGCCTCACTGAGACCTGTTCTGGGTCGCACAGACGGGGCAGCAAGTGTGGTAGAGATCACTGGCAAGGGGTGGCAGAAACTAAGGATGCCCATCGTACCACAGACCCCAGAGGATGAAGGCCTAGTGCCTTTAGAAGCCTTTAGCCCTTTGATACACATTCATTCATGATTAAAAGTGATTTACAAAACATAACCATTTCCATATACTTGACATGACAATATCCTGGAAACAAGCAGGAGATGGGCAAATCTGAGTCCGAATGAGACAAGAGAAGAGAAAATTCACATCGTTCCTGATGTTATTCTGCAACAGGACAGTTGGACAGTCCAATGTTTGGTGACCAGCACATTACATGATTTCAGGGATGGCTCAGGCAGTCCCTGATGGGGAGTGAGGTGGGCCACCTGGTGGGGCACGGCCGAGGAAGGCTCGGGAGAGCAGCAGGGCCTGTAGCCAGGGGGAAGGAATGCTCTCCTTCCAAACAAAGCATGGCTCAACAGAAAGACTGTGACCTGTGAGATGGAGCCCAGGCCTGGCTTTAAGTCCACTTCTTTCTACCTGCGTGACCTTAAGCAAGTTACTTAGCTTTTCTGAGTTTTTTTCCCTCATCTGGAAAATGGGATAAAAAGTGACAGTTCTTAGTTAACCGTCTTATAGTGAAACTGTCTTCATGGTGGAATAGTGTGTGAAACACAACGTGATATGCTTTTTCCCCCTTCATCCTCCTAAGTCCGAGATCTGCCCTTTTCCACTGAGTGGGTTAGAACAATTAGGTCCAGGCTCACTCTCTCTCTCACACACACACACATGTTCCTCCACTCTACTATGTTACAGAATTCTCCACCATTAGTGGGAAGAAAATAGCTGAAGGAAAAATGAGAAATCTCAAGCACTAATAAGAGGCTTTGTACCCCACCCAACCATCCCATCCTACTTCCCGATTTCTTTGGTGGTTCTGGGAGGAGATAAACCCCTCCTATCAAACCCTAAGCCATTCCATGAGGAGAGATACAAGAAGGCCCCTTGGGGTCAAGGACAGGGAGGCCCAGGCGATGGCCCAGTGCAGTACTACCTGCCAGGCAACACTGGGGTGGAGCAAAGCCTGGACTGGGACAGGGCGCCCCCCTGGGTCAGTCACACTGTAGCCTCAACTTCAAGGGAAAGGACGGAGAGGGGCAAATCTGAGGTTTCCTGAGTTTATACCCATAAGACCCCTAAGAACTGAAATGACAGAGTTCTTCTGGAATTGACAAGAATGTATGTTCGGCCTTCTGCTGGAATGGAGCTCAAGAAGGAAAGCAGATCTGGTTTGGGGAGAACAAAGCAAGTTACGCTCTGGTAACCTGAGTCCACGGCCAGTCAGTCCAGTGGCTCAGTTGTGTCCGACTCTTTGTGACCCCATGAATCGCAGCACGCCAGGCCTAACCTCAGAGTCCATGGCATATATAGCTAAATATTTATATACATGTATGTGTATTAAAAGTAATAAAAACAATAACTGACATAATGTAGCAACTATGCTTATTAGGTGCTTCTGTGCACAGGGTCCACTCACAGCTTTATACAGATTCTATCTTGTATCTCACTAATAGGCATACAAGTTCAGTATTACTGTCCTCTTTGGGGGATGGGCAAACTAAGCATAGACAGGTTAGATAACTTGACAACTAGCCCAAGGGTGCAGCACAAATGTGGAGGGTCCAAAACTAAAACCCAGGCCATCTGATGGCAGAGCCTATGTTCCTGGTCACTTTTGCTCTCTTGGTTCTACCTTGAGCATTCAACATCTTACAGCACATTTATTTACAACTTACTGAGTGCTGACTATGACTTAGGCATTATGCTGCAAGCTTTACTCTCATATTGATAGTCTTTATAATAATTCCCAGAGAAGTGTGTTATTATCACCTTTCCAAAGGTGAAGAAACTGGGACTCTGTATCTGATTCCATCTGGCTCCAAATGTATAGTCTCAACTTCTTCCTATACAACCTCCCTGGAAACACAAATAGAGGGCTTGGTTCACTGACAGGTTTAGAGCAAGGCTGTCACATGAGTAGCTGCCAATATTTGAATCATGATGGTAAGGAGGGGATATGGGTCCCTGACAGCCCCAAGTCCAAAGGTGAGGCCCAGAGGGAAGGGCTCTGCAAGAATTAGGATCCAATCTCACCAAGTAAAGGCCTGGCAAAGACTAGATGGGTATCTAGTCAGGCGTATAGACTCCAAAGGAAAGACTCAGTTCCGGGCAGGTAGGGTGAGTACTGGATTAAGACTGAATATTGTCTTCAGAGGCCACATATGGGGCTACAGCCCCCAAGACCTGCCTCAGGGACCCGTGGCATCGTGCACCCCAGGTTTCTAGCTACAGGGCAACCTTGACCATTCAGGGTGTGGTTATCCTGAGTCTGAAAGCAGAGGCCATCACTGAGCTTCAGTCTCCAAATAGGGAAATCCAGAGACTGTAATCAAAGAGCACGGTCACACGGCGGGTAAGTGGCAGAAAGAAGGAGCACAAACTTGGTGTGCTCTGACTGCAAATTCTGTGCTTTTCCTCACCACTGCGTTTATCCCAAGCAGAGTAAACACCACTTGTGGCTTGACTCACAGGAGAGAAAGGGGAGCAAAGATACACTCTGCCAATCTCCTGTTGTTCACAAGGCTCAGTCCTACATAATCAGCGACTATTTTCCATTGTCTAGGCTTGCCGGCCCTTCCTGGCCCAGAGCCAGCTGACGTCAGACCCCAGACCTCTCCCCAGCAAGGGATTAGGTAGAGAAATAAAGTCCCATTTCACAAGCTGCTAAATCCTATTTGAACAGCCTTGCCAGGGATTTCCTGGGCTTAATCACCTGCTAGCCATGGACAGTGGGGAAGATGCTGGTCTATGACTTTGTTTTCCCCTCTCCTCCCCTGGTGTGACTCCACTCCGAAGAATACCCCTCAGGGTCTGCACAAGAATGCTCACTGCAGTAGGGTTCATAGTGGCAAAAATAAAAAAAAAGAAGAAGAAGAAAGTAAAATCTGTTAATAGGAGATAGATGAATAAAACACTATACAATGGTTAAAATGAATGTACTAAAGTCTACAGTCTACCAATGTGAATAAACCTCAAAAATATACTCAGTGAAAAAAGTGAACAGCTAAAGAATATGTATAGTATAAATATTTCCATGAAGTTCTAAAACATACAGAGCAATGCTGGACACTGTACCAGGACTCGAACATGTAGAAAAGTCAGAAGTCATGCCCACAAATGGGTAACCACTCTATTTTTTCTTCAGAGAAGAAAAAGTGGAAATAAGAATAAGAAGGGGTTCTTGGAGTGGTTCAAATCTATTTGTAATTTTTTACTTCTTTCTTAAAAACCTGAAGAAAGCAAAATGTGAAAATCTGTTAGAGCTGGACTATGGGCGCATGGATGTTTATAATACATTATCATATTTACATTTGAAATCTATCATTACAAAAAGTTTCTTAAAAGAATAATTGAACCCTTAAGTATTACAGTATGTAATTAGAATCTAGTCTGAAAGCAATGAAAGTTTACATGCAGGGAGAGACGTGATCAGTCAGCCTGATGGAGATAAGGAGATATAATCGTAGCATGGAGTTCTGAGGACCTGGTCTAGTGGAACAGCACAGTGAAAACAGAAGGAGCCCAGAAGTCAGAACCCGAATCTTCCAGTAGCACTGGACTATGAAAGTATTGCCTAGACTAGTCCTTCTCATCCCCTATACCTGCCTCTGAGAAATCCACGCTCCTCCTCTCACTCCTCCCACCAAGCACTTCCATTAGGGTTGCCAATCATGCTTTCCTTCCCTAGGGTGGGCACAGGAGTCAGGCTGGCCAATTAATGACACCCCATCACCAAGGTCTATCCTGACGGGTCCAAGAATGGACAATGGCCCAAAGTTCAACCAACGAGAGCCAATTTCTTTCCTGGGATACCTTCTTCACTGGGAATCGAATGGGATATAGTAGAGCTTGAAAGAGATGGATACAGATCTCTCCATGGCCACAATCCCCGACCAAGAGAAGAGCTAGTCAGAGGTTGGATAGAATGAAGTCACACTGGAGGGTAGAGGGTAGAGCAGTGATAAGAGCTTTCTAGGTCATAATGAGCTCCCAGTTTCAGGTGCCACATTCTGGATACAGCTGCCCTATGTGAGTGTGAGTGACAGCGGCTCCCATAGCATCCTTTCTGAATCAGCTCTGTGGTCACTTTGGACATTGATCCTGGCTTCACAGCCTCCTGGTCCTCTTGTGCTTCAGAACACTCTGAGCTACCCCGTACCATTTAATAATGCCCTTTACTGTCTAAATGATGTTTGCAACCAAGAACCCTGATGCTGACACGCAGTGTAACCAGTTTTCCCAGGAGACCCCAGGAAGACAACATCTCAAAATGGCACCACATGTAAGGACTAAGCCAACTGGGGCTCAGAGTAATCAGGATCTCACTGTTTTCACGTTGGACTCTTACTCCCTGAGAGCAAGACGCCTTTTCTAAGAAATGATCTTAACACAGTCAATCCTTCACAGAACATTTAGCACCCTGTCATCATTCCTGCAGGCAAAGTGTTAACATCCACAAAGCCCATTCATGCCCATAGAGGCATTTCATCCTGAGTCACCCTAGGCAGTGGGCAGAGCAGGCTGAAGACTATTAGTCTCATTTAATAGAGAAGGAAGCTGAATTTCAGAGAAATCACATACTCAAGTCACACAGCAACTTAGCCATTGTGCCTGGAACAGAGTTCAGGCTCCTTAACACCAGCCTGACATATCAAAAAGGAAATAGAACTACAGAGCTAGGAAACACCATCAACTAACATCCACAGTGCTGGCTATGCGTCTGACAATATGCTAAGTGCTTTTTGCACATTAACTCACTGACTCCTGCTTCCAACCCTGTGAGCTTAGTACTAGTGTGGCTCCTATTCTACAGATGAGGGAATGGAGGCACAGAGAGGTTAAGGGACTTGTCCAGAGTCACACAGCAAATAAGTAGCAAGAGATAAGATTCAAGCCATGAATCTGGTTCCAGAGTTTAGGCTTTTAATCACTCCATTAAATAGAGTGTGAGGAGTGGTCTTTCTGGGGTCTAGGTACCTTAGTCTCCCCTCCATGGAGTAAGGGGAAGTTCTAAAAGGCCTGGCTGTGAAGGTACCCAAAGCCTCCCACAGCTTTAGGCAAATCTAAATACAGATATCTCATACTAAAAGCCTGGAAGGGAAGTGAGCTAACAGAGCGGGTGCTGAATTGCAGAAAAGTTAAATATGGAACAGGAGCATGGGAGGCTGCAATAAGAGCAAGGAGGGGAAAAACCAATTTCAAAACAGAGCCCCAGGCAATGATTTGGAGAGAAAAACCAATATATGTGGTATCACATAATAACTATAGCAACGCCTTCCATTTACCTCACCCATTCCTTTCAAGGAGGCCAAAGAAGTTCACCAGTTATTACTATTCTTCCTTCTTAAGGCCTGGGACCAGCTGAGGATGGCTGAGGGCTCTCTCATTATGAGCAGGAGAAAGGGAAGCACTCAGAGGTCAATACAGAAATCACAGAGCAGTAAAGGAGCTTTCAGAGCCAAGGGTCTGGGCCTGAGAGCCAAGAGGCAAAAGACAATGCGTTGAAAATCAATTCCGCAAAGGACCGATTCATACTAAGCTGTCAGAAAAATCCCGAAGCTCACTCTAAGAGAATCGACCACTGCCAATTTACCTCCTGGGAATGAGCAGAAGGAGCAGATATAGGGGGACGAGCAGGAGCTGGGACATGGGGCAGAGAGTACGGAGCAGGAATGGGGAATAAGTGACAATTGAAAGACAGTGAAGTTCTCATCAGAGAAAGTCTGCACATTCACAGGTAAAGCCCCAAGCAAGCCAAGATCAAGTGTCCTCAGTGCATCAGTGAACTCTTCAGCTGGCAAATCGATCATTCAGCAAAATGGCTCTCGTCCAACTGGTCTGGGGGTCCTGTGGAGTTCCTTCTGTAGTACAGTGGGAAGCCAAGAATTGTGTCTCTAACCATCCCTTCTCTCTACCCCCCCCCAACTTCACCTTAGATTATAGGTACCCAGCACCCTCTCCCACCAAACCAACTCTCTGGAAATGATCTGATCAGTGTCATCACCTCTTTCTAGCATTATTTATTTTCCCTTTTTATTCATCTTAAACCCAGCAGGTTGGGGCTATCCACTCCTCTCCAAACAGTCTCTACAGCCACCACCCCCTACACCTTTGCTTAAGGAGTTCCTTGGATTAGAAAGATCACTCTTGGATAGCTGATCCATTTCAGCGTGCAAATTAAAAGTCGCTAAGGAATTAAGATGGTGGTGATGGCTGTACAACTTTGTAAAGATTCTAATAATGGTTGAACTGCACACTAAAACTGGGTTTTACCATGCATATTATACCCCAATAAAGCTTTTTTAATAATGCCCCTCACCCAAGGGGCATTATTAGAAATGCACTTTTCCATTTCCTACCCCTAGAAATTCTGACTCAGTAAAAGTAGAAGAAGAAATATACTTTTTTGTTTTGAATGATCAGCCCATGTGATTTCAATGCCTGGGGCACTCACCCTAAGAAACACTAATTTGCATGGAGATTCTGATCACATACCCCCTCCATCCTGAGGCCCTTCAAGCCAGAAGTAAGCACTCCCTTCTCTAAACCTTATGGTAAGGTAAGACCCTAAATGAATCTAGTCTGCCTTGTAGTACAGCTTTCAGTAGACAGGTCTCTACCTTCTACTAACATCTGGAAATCCAGGAACATGTCATCTCTTGACATCCTTTGTTTATGTACACCGTGGTTCACTCCACAGATTAGGGGTGAGACTGTACATGTTGTTATGAACTATGAGAAGACAGTGGATAAGGATGCTTAGAGGGATCAACAGCTGGTTCAATGAAGCATGAGTGAAAGACTGATAGACAGATGGACAGATGAATTGGATGGATGACTGATTAATGGGAGATGAATAACTATGAATGACGGTGAGATAAATGAATGAGTAGCTGGACAGATGCATAAAAGGATGGAGTCATTTAACCCTAAAATGTGCATGTGAGTCCCACTGTTCCCAGTGCAAGACTAATGGGATCAGGGGAAACAATTCCATCACAATCACCTAAGTACAGAGGTATCACTGAGTACGTGAGAGAGCACTGGACTGGGGGTCAGATGACCTGGTCAAGTGCCTACTTTCTCCACTGTCTCCAAATGTGCCCTCATCCAAGTCATTTTCATTCTCTGAGCCTCAACTATCTCACCTGTAAATGGGTACCACTCCCCCTATTCTGCTGCCCCACTATATAATTTTGAAGATCACACTATCTAGTGAAGGCAAAAGCTATATGATGGCACTGTCTTATGAGAATTTCTGAGGGATAAAGCAAAACAAAAAAATGTTTTTAAACATATTCCGATGACACTTGATAGTTCCACAGGTAGTCAAAAGAAACCGCTTCATCCAAGCCAAATTTTGTTGCAAACTCAGAACTCCTCATACTGTGCTTGTAAAATGGAAGGCCCACATTCCACTTGGGTGTAAATTTTTTAAATAAAATAGGTTTGAGTCAGAAAGAATTGGTTTCAGTCAACAATCATTAGCTATGTGGTTTTGAACAAATCATTTTTTCCTAACCTATAAAGTGAGCATAGCAACATCCACTTCACAGAGCTAAGAAAATGAAGTAAATGATGTTTCTGAAGTATCTAACACTGTGGCTTATACAAAGCCCAAAAGAGAGTGTTCTGTGTTTGCTCTCTGGTCTCCGTCAATGGAAACTGGCGTCTTCATGAGCATGTCATTAGTGAATAGGTGGAGGAAGCCCCCAGTTCTGCCACTGCATGTTTCTCCCTGATCTGCATGTTCAGCACTGTTTAGAGAGACTTTCCATTCTCTCCACCTTTCCTGAGCCAGATTTCTCATTCCAAGGTTCTACTTGTATCCAAAACAGACAAAAGCAACAGATGCGTGGATTGCTCACTTATCAAGCACTTGTTACATATTAAATTCACCAAATACCCACTAAGCATCTACTCTCATGTGTCCAAAGTGGTGCTGGGATCCAGGCTAGAGTCATTTTAGCACATGAGGCTTCACTGAGCAGCATGTCCTTTAAAACAATCTCTAGAAGGCATCATAAGCAGAAAGCAAGAATCACCATCTCTACATTCCCTGCTGGCTTACCCTTGTGGTTAAAGTTTCACAAGCCATGAAACTAGATTATGTAAATCTCTCCCAGGGGAAGGAAGAAATATCAATTTTAATGATTCCTTCAAATATACAAGCAGAAAAGCACAGGACTCTGGACTGGCAGTCTGCGATTCTGAGTTCTCATCTT
>SJYW01033516.1:0-12989 GCA_006410735.1 Raphicerus campestris
GGGAGATGGTGTGGGGTGGGAGGTGGGAGGGGGCTTCGGCATTGGGAGATCGTTTACACCTGTGGCTGATTCATGTCAACATATGGCAAAACCAATACAGTATTGTAAAATAGAATAAAGTATTAAATAAAAAATTTTAATGAAAATGAAAAAAAAATAAAGTGTTTAAAGGGACTTTTTGTTTTTTAAAGAGGAAAGACTAAATGATCTTTTTCTTTTTAGAAAATACTGCAAAATTGTTGTATGAAGAGGCAATCAAAAATTATGCAGCTATAAGTATAGGGGAAAGGTATAGAAGATTATACCCATATGTCAGGACAGTTAAATTGGTAAAAAAAAATGTTATGAGTTTTTTAAATTTTGAGTTTTTAATGTCCATGGTAAAAGTTTCTTTTTAATATGTGTAAAAAATTCTTTGTAATATGTGTAGGTTCAGTTGTGAATTATGAATTACAGATTCACAGAGAAATCCTGTATACCCTTCAGACAGTCTACTTTATTCAGATTTTAACAGTTGCATACACTTGTGTGTGTGTGTATTTAGTTATATGCAGTCTTTTCATATGTGTGGATTCATATGAGCAAACCACAATCAGATACATAACAGTTCCATCACAGGAATCCTTTGTGCTGCCTAATGAACCTTTTTTGACATCTTAAGCATACACTGTTTTTTAAATTATAGTTGCTTTTTGGCTGGCCATGTGGCACTAGTGGTAAAGAACCTTCCTGCCAGTGCAGGAGACTAAGAGACGTGCGTTTGAGCTCTTGTGTTGAGAAGATCCCCTAGAGGGAGGGCATGGCAACCCACTCCAGTATTCTTGCCTGGAGAATCTCGTGAACAGAGGAACCTGCCAGGCTACAGTCCATAGCATCACAAAGAGTCAGACATGACTGCTGCAACTTAGCACATAGTTGATTTATAATGTTAGTTTTAGGTGTACAACATAGCGATTCAGTATTTTTACAGATTATACTTATTTAAAGTTATTACCATATAATGGCTATTTTTATCTGTGCTGTACAATATATCCTTGTTGCTTATCTATGTTATGCATAGTGGTACCTCTTCCTCCCATAGTCCTATCTTTCCCCTTTTCTTTCTCCCCACTGGTAACTACTGAGTTTGTTCTTATATCTGTGAATCTGTTTTTTTTTTTTGTTATATACATTGTTTTTTTTGTTTTTTTTTTTTAGATCTACAGGTAAGTGATAGCATAGGGTATTTGCCTTTCTCTGTCAAATACTTATTCCACTAAGGTTAATACTCTGAAGGTCTGTTCATGTTGTTGCAAATAGAGCTTAGACTGTATCATGTCCCCTCAAGTGTGATCTTCAGATCACCTGTAATAGAATCACCTAGTGTGCTTGTTAAATACACAGAGTCCTACCCTAGAAACATTGAATTAAATTTCCTGGGACTGTGACTTCCATTTAAATAAACTCCCTAGGTCCTTCCTGCTGCTGCTGCTAAGTCACCTCGGTAGTGTTCGACTCTTATGTGACCCCATAGACAGCAGCCCACCAGGCTCCCCCATCCCTGGGATTCTCAGAACAAGAACACTGGAGTGGGTTGCCATTTCCTTCTCCAATTAGGTGCTTCCTAAGTGTGCAACCCACTCGAGTACTCTTGCGTGGAGAATCTCATGGAGGGAGGAGCCTGGTAGGCTACAGTCCATGGGGTCGTAAAGAGTCGGACACGACTGAGCGACTTCACTTCACTTCACTTCAAGGTGATTCTTATACTATACTTGAGGATATGACTTTGAGGTGATATTCAAAAAGTAAAAAGAAACATGAAATATTCTTACAGTATATTTTTAATGGCATATTAAAATTTTGATTTCAACATGAAATAAATATGGAAACTATTAAGATATTTAACATTCCTTTTTTTCTACATGGTATTCAAAATCCAGTGTATATTTTACACTTACTGTGCATGTCAGTTCAGATTAGTTGCATTTCGAGTGCTTAATAACACATCTAACAAATGGCTGCCATAGGGTAGAAGGAGCAAACAGCCAGCACAAAAGCCCTAAAGAAGATTCATGTAGAGACAGCATTTGACATTCAGAAGTTGAAATTATTGGTCTAGAGCTTTGGAAAAAAATCAAACTAGATACATAGATTTTAAAAGCATTGCCATAAAAGAGTTATCACACAGTATAATTATCAGATTTTCAGTGAAAACTTATTAGAATCACCAATAGGGCTTCTTCTAATTGCATGATTCCACTGCAAGAAGGTGTGGAACCACCTGGAGGAAGGGGAGAAATGGGGAGGTGTGGATGGATCTCAGGGAGAGGGAGAGCATGGCCAGGTACGGAGTTTCTCCTTCGTTGATTCTGATACAGCCCCTCCCTACAAGCCCCACTCCTGGTTGGGAACCACTGGTGGCTTAAAGGGAGTTGAGGATAGATGCCAAGAAGACTATTGAGAGATGGATGGAGTGCGAGTGAAGCTAAGTAAAGGAGGAGGAGGAGGTCAGGGCATTTGCAAATTCAGATGTTATTGATGATCATTGAGGACAGACCTTAAATGGAGTGTTCATCTGGCCAAGATGGGTTCTGAAGATGCCATGAAGACTGAACTGCTGCCTAGAACCTGAAGGTCAGAGCTAGATTGGCTTCAAGAGTGGCATGCTGTGCCCTTCTAGGCAGAGTNTCTGAAGGTCTGTTCATGTTGTTGCAAATAGAGCTTAGACTGTATCATGTCCCCTCAAGTGTGATGTTCAGATCACCTGTAATAGAATCACCTAGTGTGCTTGTTAAATACACAGAGTCCTACCCTAGAAACATTGAATTAAATTTCCTGGGACTGTGACTTCCATTTAAATAAACTCCCTAGGTCCTTCCTGCTGCTGCTGCTAAGTCACCTCGGTAGTGTTCGACTCTTATGTGACCCCATAGACAGCAGCCCACCAGGCTCCCCCATCCCTGGGATTCTCAGAACAAGAACACTGGAGTGGGTTGCCATTTCCTTCTCCAATTAGGTGCTTCCTAAGTGTGCAACCCACTCGAGTACTCTTGCGTGGAGAATCTCATGGAGGGAGGAGCCTGGTAGGCTACAGTCCATGGGGTCGTAAAGAGTCGGACACGACTGAGCGACTTCACCTCACTTCACTTCAAGGTGATTTCTTATACTATACTTGAGGATATGACTTTGAGGTGATATTCAAAAAGTAAAAAGAAACATGAAATATTCTTACAGTATATTTTTAATGGCATATTAAAATTTTGATTTCAACATGAAATAAATATGGAAACTATTAAGATATTTAACATTCCTTTTTTTCTACATGGTATTCAAAATCCAGTGTATATTTTACACTTACTGTGCATGTCAGTTCAGATGAGTTGCATTTCGAGTGCTTAATAACACATCTAACAAATGGCTGCCATAGGGTAGAAGGAGCAAACAGCCAGCACAAAAGCCCTAAAGAAGATTCATGTAGAGACAGCATTTGACATTCAGAAGTTGAAATTATTGGTCTAGAGCTTTGGAAAAAAATCAAACTAGATACATAGATTTAAAAAGCATTGCCATAAAAGAGTTATCACACAGTATAATTATCAGATTTTCAGTGAAAACTTATTAGAATCACCAATAGGGCTTCTTCTAATTGCATGATTCCACTGCAAGAAGGTGTGGAACCACCTGGAGGAAGGGGAGAAATAGGGAGGTGTGGATGGATCTCAGGGAGAGGGAGAGCATGGCCAGGTACGGAGTTTCTCCTTCGTTGATTCTGATACAGCCCCTCCCTACAAGCCCCACTCCTGGTTGGGAACCACTGGTGGCTTAAAGGGAGTTGAGGATAGATGCCAAGAAGACTATTGAGAGATGGATGGAGTGCGAGTGAAGCTAAGTAAAGGAGGAGGAGGAGGTCAGGGCATTTGCAAATTCAGATGTTATTGATGATCATTGAGGACAGACCTTAAATGGAGTGTTCATCTGGCCAAGATGGGTTCTGAAGATGCCATGAAGACTGAACTGCTGCCTAGAACCTGAAGGTCAGAGCTAGATTGGCTTCAAGAGTGGCATGCTGTGCCCTTCTAGGCAGAGTTCCTCAAATCCTTCCTTTAAATTTGGCTAAAGTCCATCTGTGTTCCCTCTCTTGTCCTTTCAGCTGTTATTAGTACATTTTAGTCAATTGTTTGTGTATTAACACAGCCTGTCCTCATCGTGGCTACATTAAAGGATCACCTGGGGAACTTTTTAATAAAATGTACCCATTCCTAACTTCCTCCCCATCTCAGAAAAAGTCAAAATTTCTAGGAGTGAAACTTGGCCTGGACATCACTATTTTTTAAAAAACTTAAGTGATTCTAATGAGCTAGGGAGAATGAAAAAGTTAGCTTAAAGCTCAACATTCAGAAAACGAAGATCATGGCATCTGGTCCCATCACTCCATGGGAAATAGATGGAGAAACAGTGGAAACAGTGTCAGACTTTATTTTTGGGGACTCCATAATCACTGTAGATGGTGACTGCAGCCATGAAATTAAAAGACGCTTACTCCTTGGAAGGAAAGTTATGACCAACCTAGATAGCATATTCAAAAGCAGAGACATTACTTTGCCGACTAAGGTCCATCTAGTCAAGGCTATGGTTTTTCCTGTGGTCATGTATGGATGTGAGTGTTGGACTGTGAAGAAGGCTGAGCGCTGAACTGATGCTTTTGAACTGTGGTGTTGGAGAAGACTCTTGATAGTCCCTTGGACTGCAAGGAGATCAACCCTGGGGTTTCTTTGGAAGGAATGATGCTAAAGCTGAAACTCCAGTACTCTGGCCACCTCATGCGAAGAGTTGACTCACTGGAAAAGACTCTGATGCTGGGAGGGATAGGGGGCAGGAGGAAAAGGGGACGACTGAGGTTGAGATGGCTGGACAGTATCACTGACTCGATGGACGTGAATCTGAGTGAACTCTGGGAGTTGGTGATGGTCAGGGAGGCCTGGCGTGCTGCGATTCATGGGGTCGCAAAGAGTCGGACAGGACTGAGCGACTGAACTGAACTGAATGAGCTAGGGTCAAAAGCTATTGATGTAGAAAGCATAGTGAGGTCTGTGACAGAAAAGTTTTGCTCATCATTGTGCCTCCAGAATTTGACTCATTGTGTGGCATATGGTTGGTTAGCTCTCAGTAAATGTTTGTTAAGTAAATGAAATACTAAAGAGCTAGCAAATGAGGAAGTGTGGCCAGGGAACTAGGCAGGCCCTTGTGTATTGCTTAATAAATTAACAGTTCCTTTTTTAAGGACGATTAGTTACCAGGCAGATTCTTAAATACACTGCAATTTGAAATCCTTATTAGTGTGAAACTTTCCTCAGACTGGTCTAAATATCACTACTGACATAAAATCTCAGGTATAAAAATAGGCTAAAAAATGTTACGGTTATTATCTAAGTCTTTTTGTTTGATTGCACATACCACAAAATGTAATATTGTTCCACTGAATACAGTATACAAGAAAAATTATTGCATTTAGGATACAGGATTTTTCCCATTAATTTGAAGCAATTACTTCCAGTTTTCACAAAAATATTTATAACTCAGTCAATCCTATTATATTTAAAGTTTAATGCTGTGGTTATTCAAACATCCTACTTATAAGAATAAAATTCTTTGTTACAACCCTTTTAACTGCAGTAAGTTTAACTAACTTTTTGGCAATTGCATTTTACCACTTCTAGTGAAGACAGATGGAAAGAAATAAAATGTTTTGCAAAAGTAAGCTGGTAGTCACTAATATACTACATCATTATCATGATTATCATGGATATAGTTTGTAGAGCACCCATAGCCTAATAGTAGTAGGGACCTCAATAAATGATAATTCTTTCTGGTACACATGTAGCTAATGCTGTCCAAAGGGTTTAGAAAATCACGTTTAATCTGACATGGTTTAACATTCTAAAAATGCATTAATTTTTCCACAGATGAAGAGAAGTAAAGAATTGGTAACTAAAATTCATAATCAAGAAGACATAAGTATTCTTCGTTGTTGGAAATGTAGAAAATGTATAGCAAGTTCTGGTTGTTTCATGGAATATCTTGAGAATCAAGTGACCAAGGTGAGTACTGCTAACTGTATTATCTTCAAATTTTTTCCTAGTATAGGAATGCTGGGGACACATCTACACACGCACCCATATCCCTCCATACCTGACGGCTTTTACCTTATTTTACTTGATCCACGGAAAACATTTCAGAGTGGTATTCGAAAGGCATCCAGCCTTCCACAGTTACCATCATTTTACCTCCAGCTCCTGACAATAATGTGACCTTAAAGTTTTAAGTGCAATATCACAGATCTAAGTTGAAGATAATAGACCATGTTTGTTTGTTTTTTTTATCCCTACTGTGAGTGAACCTTAGTTATCACCACACAATTAAATTTTTAAAAAAGTAAAAAATGTTTTTATATGTATATAGTATATATATATATATATATATATGTTACACATATATTGTTGTTGATTTTGTTGTTATTTAGTCGCTCAGTCATGTCCGACTCTTTTGCATCCCCTTGCACTGTAGCCTGCCTGGCTCTTTTGTCCATGGGATTTCCCAGTCAAGAATACTGAAGTGGGTTACTATTCCCTTCTCCATGGAATCTTTTCCACCCAGGGACTGAACTTGTGTCTCTGTGTCTCCTACTTTGGCAAGTGGATTCTTTATTACTGCACCACCTGTGAAGCCCCAGTATATATTAGACATATATTGTATGTACACCTGTATGTTTATGTAGGTGTATATATTATACAGTCAAAGGAGAAGACTCTTGAGAGTCCCTTGGACTGCAAGGAGATCCAACCAGTCAGTCGTAAAGGAAATCAGTCCTGAATATTCATTGGAAAGACTGATGCTGAAGCTGAAACTCCAATACTTTGTCCACCTGATGCAAAGAACTGACTCATTGGAAAAGACCTTCATGCTGGAAAGATTGAAGGCAGGAGGAGAAGGGGACCACAGAGGATGAGATGGTTGGATGGCATCACCGACTGGATGGACATGAGTTTGAGCAAGCTCCGGGAGCTGGTGTGCTGCAGTCCATGGGGTTGCAAAGAGTCAGAGAGAACTGATCAACTGAACTGAATTGATTACAATGTGAATACATATGAATATACTGAGAGCGATATGCAAGAGGAAATATCAAAAGAAGTCCATACTAGATATCCATGGACTTCACAGGGAATTCTCAGTTTAGAAGAGAGTGGTTATAATTACTTGTCATTGTTTTCCCCTTCTTTGAGTGACTGTTTTATTTTCTTTTTTGCCTCATTTGATCATGATTATTTCCTATCCACTCTCACAGATTAGCCAACTTGAACTGGTATTGTGAAAGACTTTGGTTGCATGCTTACTGGATGTCAGATACTTTTAAAAAACTGAAAACATTTTAATTGGGGGAACAAAAGTTTTCATGGTGAATATTTATTGGATATAGTATAGCTTGATAAATTTTTTCAGCCCTGCTATTAATCAGATCAAAATGTATGATGTTTTCATCACCCCAGAAATCTATCTTGTTTGTTTTCAGGCAATATTCACCCCCTCACATGGAAACCACTGTATTAATGTCTATCACTGCCAACTGGTTTTACCTGNTTTTATTTTTTAGATCTACAGGTAAGTGATAGCATAGGGTATTTGCCTTTCTCTGTCAAATACTTATTCCACTAAGGTTAATACTCTGAAGGTCTGTTCATGTTGTTGCAAATAGAGCTTAGACTGTATCATGTCCCCTCAAGTGTGATGTTCAGATCACCTGTAATAGAATCACCTAGTGTGCTTGTTAAATACACAGAGTCCTACCCTAGAAACATTGAATTAAATTTCCTGGGACTGTGACTTCCATTTAAATAAACTCCCTAGGTCCTTCCTGCTGCTGCTGCTAAGTCACCTCGGTAGTGTTCGACTCTTATGTGACCCCATAGACAGCAGCCCACCAGGCTCCCCCATCCCTGGGATTCTCAGAACAAGAACACTGGAGTGGGTTGCCATTTCCTTCTCCAATTAGGTGCTTCCTAAGTGTGCAACCCACTCGAGTACTCTTGCGTGGAGAATCTCATGGAGGGAGGAGCCTGGTAGGCTACAGTCCATGGGGTCGTAAAGAGTCGGACACGACTGAGCGACTTCACCTCACTTCACTTCAAGGTGATTTCTTATACTATACTTGAGGATATGACTTTGAGGTGATATTCAAAAAGTAAAAAGAAACATGAAATATTCTTACAGTATATTTTTAATGGCATATTAAAATTTTGATTTCAACATGAAATAAATATGGAAACTATTAAGATATTTAACATTCCTTTTTTTCTACATGGTATTCAAAATCCAGTGTATATTTTACACTTACTGTGCATGTCAGTTCAGATGAGTTGCATTTCGAGTGCTTAATAACACATCTAACAAATGGCTGCCATAGGGTAGAAGGAGCAAACAGCCAGCACAAAAGCCCTAAAGAAGATTCATGTAGAGACAGCATTTGACATTCAGAAGTTGAAATTATTGGTCTAGAGCTTTGGAAAAAAATCAAACTAGATACATAGATTTTAAAAGCATTGCCATAAAAGAGTTATCACACAGTATAATTATCAGATTTTCAGTGAAAACTTATTAGAATCACCAATAGGGCTTCTTCTAATTGCATGATTCCACTGCAAGAAGGTGTGGAACCACCTGGAGGAAGGGGAGAAATAGGGAGGTGTGGATGGATCTCAGGGAGAGGGAGAGCATGGCCAGGTACGGAGTTTCTCCTTCGTTGATTCTGATACAGCCCCTCCCTACAAGCCCCACTCCTGGTTGGGAACCACTGGTGGCTTAAAGGGAGTTGAGGATAGATGCCAAGAAGACTATTGAGAGATGGATGGAGTGCGAGTGAAGCTAAGTAAAGGAGGAGGAGGAGGTCAGGGCATTTGCAAATTCAGATGTTATTGATGATCATTGAGGACAGACCTTAAATGGAGTGTTCATCTGGCCAAGATGGGTTCTGAAGATGCCATGAAGACTGAACTGCTGCCTAGAACCTGAAGGTCAGAGCTAGATTGGCTTCAAGAGTGGCATGCTGTGCCCTTCTAGGCAGAGTTCCTCAAATCCTTCCTTTAAATTTGGCTAAAGTCCATCTGTGTTCCCTCTCTTGTCCTTTCAGCTGTTATTAGTACATTTTAGTCAATTGTTTGTGTATTAACACAGCCTGTCCTCATCGTGGCTACATTAAAGGATCACCTGGGGAACTTTTTAATAAAATGTACCCATTCCTAACTTCCTCCCCATCTCAGAAAAAGTCAAAATTTCTAGGAGTGAAACTTGGCCTGGACATCACTATTTTTTAAAAAACTTAAGTGATTCTAATGAGCTAGGGAGAATGAAAAAGTTAGCTTAAAGCTCAACATTCAGAAAACGAAGATCATGGCATCTGGTCCCATCACTCCATGGGAAATAGATGGAGAAACAGTGGAAACAGTGTCAGACTTTATTTTTGGGGACTCCATAATCACTGTAGATGGTGACTGCAGCCATGAAATTAAAAGACGCTTACTCCTTGGAAGGAAAGTTATGACCAACCTAGATAGCATATTCAAAAGCAGAGACATTACTTTGCCGACTAAGGTCCATCTAGTCAAGGCTATGGTTTTTCCTGTGGTCATGTATGGATGTGAGTGTTGGACTGTGAAGAAGGCTGAGCGCTGAACTGATGCTTTTGAACTGTGGTGTTGGAGAAGACTCTTGATAGTCCCTTGGACTGCAAGGAGATCAACCCTGGGGTTTCTTTGGAAGGAATGATGCTAAAGCTGAAACTCCAGTACTCTGGCCACCTCATGCGAAGAGTTGACTCACTGGAAAAGACTCTGATGCTGGGAGGGATAGGGGGCAGGAGGAAAAGGGGACGACTGAGGTTGAGATGGCTGGACAGTATCACTGACTCGATGGACGTGAATCTGAGTGAACTCTGGGAGTTGGTGATGGTCAGGGAGGCCTGGCGTGCTGCGATTCATGGGGTCGCAAAGAGTCGGACAGGACTGAGCGACTGAACTGAACTGAATGAGCTAGGGTCAAAAGCTATTGATGTAGAAAGCATAGTGAGGTCTGTGACAGAAAAGTTTTGCTCATCATTGTGCCTCCAGAATTTGACTCATTGTGTGGCATATGGTTGGTTAGCTCTCAGTAAATGTTTGTTAAGTAAATGAAATACTAAAGAGCTAGCAAATGAGGAAGTGTGGCCAGGGAACTAGGCAGGCCCTTGTGTATTGCTTAATAAATTAACAGTTCCTTTTTTAAGGACGATTAGTTACCAGGCAGATTCTTAAATACACTGCAATTTGAAATCCTTATTAGTGTGAAACTTTCCTCAGACTGGTCTAAATATCACTACTGACATAAAATCTCAGGTATAAAAATAGGCTAAAAAATGTTACGGTTATTATCTAAGTCTTTTTGTTTGATTGCACATACCACAAAATGTAATATTGTTCCACTGAATACAGTATACAAGAAAAATTATTGCATTTAGGATACAGGATTTTTCCCATTAATTTGAAGCAATTACTTCCAGTTTTCACAAAAATATTTATAACTCAGTCAATCCTATTATATTTAAAGTTTAATGCTGTGGTTATTCAAACATCCTACTTATAAGAATAAAATTCTTTGTTACAACCCTTTTAACTGCAGTAAGTTTAACTAACTTTTTGGCAATTGCATTTTACCACTTCTAGTGAAGACAGATGGAAAGAAATAAAATGTTTTGCAAAAGTAAGCTGGTAGTCACTAATATACTACATCATTATCATGATTATCATGGATATAGTTTGTAGAGCACCCATAGCCTAATAGTAGTAGGGACCTCAATAAATGATAATTCTTTCTGGTACACATGTAGCTAATGCTGTCCAAAGGGTTTAGAAAATCACGTTTAATCTGACATGGTTTAACATTCTAAAAATGCATTAATTTTTCCACAGATGAAGAGAAGTAAAGAATTGGTAACTAAAATTCATAATCAAGAAGACATAAGTATTCTTCGTTGTTGGAAATGTAGAAAATGTATAGCAAGTTCTGGTTGTTTCATGGAATATCTTGAGAATCAAGTGACCAAGGTGAGTACTGCTAACTGTATTATCTTCAAATTTTTTCCTAGTATAGGAATGCTGGGGACACATCTACACACGCACCCATATCCCTCCATACCTGACGGCTTTTACCTTATTTTACTTGATCCACGGAAAACATTTCAGAGTGGTATTCGAAAGGCATCCAGCCTTCCACAGTTACCATCATTTTACCTCCAGCTCCTGACAATAATGTGACCTTAAAGTTTTAAGTGCAATATCACAGATCTAAGTTGAAGATAATAGACCATGTTTGTTTGTTTTTTTTATCCCTACTGTGAGTGAACCTTAGTTATCACCACACAATTAAATTTTTAAAAAAGTAAAAAATGTTTTTATATGTATATAGTATATATATATATATATATATGTTACACATATATTGTTGTTGATTTTGTTGTTATTTAGTCGCTCAGTCATGTCCGACTCTTTTGCATCCCCTTGCACTGTAGCCTGCCTGGCTCTTTTGTCCATGGGATTTCCCAGTCAAGAATACTGAAGTGGGTTACTATTCCCTTCTCCATGGAATCTTTTCCACCCAGGGACTGAACTTGTGTCTCTGTGTCTCCTACTTTGGCAAGTGGATTCTTTATTACTGCACCACCTGTGAAGCCCCAGTATATATTAGACATATATTGTATGTACACCTGTATGTTTATGTAGGTGTATATATTATACAGTCAAAGGAGAAGACTCTTGAGAGTCCCTTGGACTGCAAGGAGATCCAACCAGTCAGTCGTAAAGGAAATCAGTCCTGAATATTCATTGGAAAGACTGATGCTGAAGCTGAAACTCCAATACTTTGTCCACCTGATGCAAAGAACTGACTCATTGGAAAAGACCTTCATGCTGGAAAGATTGAAGGCAGGAGGAGAAGGGGACCACAGAGGATGAGATGGTTGGATGGCATCACCGACTGGATGGACATGAGTTTGAGCAAGCTCCGGGAGCTGGTGTGCTGCAGTCCATGGGGTTGCAAAGAGTCAGAGAGAACTGATCAACTGAACTGAATTGATTACAATGTGAATACATATGAATATACTGAGAGCGATATGCAAGAGGAAATATCAAAAGAAGTCCATACTAGATATCCATGGACTTCACAGGGAATTCTCAGTTTAGAAGAGAGTGGTTATAATTACTTGTCATTGTTTTCCCCTTCTTTGAGTGACTGTTTTATTTTCTTTTTTGCCTCATTTGATCATGATTATTTCCTATCCACTCTCACAGATTAGCCAACTTGAACTGGTATTGTGAAAGACTTTGGTTGCATGCTTACTGGATGTCAGATACTTTTAAAAAACTGAAAACATTTTAATTGGGGGAACAAAAGTTTTCATGGTGAATATTTATTGGATATAGTATAGCTTGATAAATTTTTTCAGCCCTGCTATTAATCAGATCAAAATGTATGATGTTTTCATCACCCCAGAAATCTATCTTGTTTGTTTTCAGGCAATATTCACCCCCTCACATGGAAACCACTGTATTAATGTCTATCACTGCCAACTGGTTTTACCTGTTCCTGACCTTCATTCAAATGAAATCATATACTCTTTTGTACCTGACTTATTTTGTTCAGCATAATGTTGTTTTTTTTTATTATTATTCATAAATCTTTTTTTTTCCTTTTAATACTTTATTCTATTTTACAGTACTGTATTGGTTTTGTCATACATTGACATGAATCATCCACAGGTGTACACGATCTCCCCATGCCGAAGCCCCCTCCCAGCTCCCTCCCCACCCCACCTCCCAGATCGTCCCGTACACCAGCCCCAAGCATCCTGTATCCTGCATTGAACATAGACTGGTGCTTCATTTCTTATATGATAGTATACATGTTTCTGTGTCATTCTCCCAAATCAT
>SJYW01033517.1:0-14299 GCA_006410735.1 Raphicerus campestris
GGAGGCCTGACGTGCTGCGATTCATGGGGTCACAAAGAGTCAGACACGACTGAGCAACTGAACTGAACTGAACTGAAGGTTTGAATAAAATTAAAAGGAAAAGTTATTTGTAGATATTACATAAATTCAGCTAGAAAGATTAGTAACATGGCTTATGAAGTACTTTTTAGACTCACTCTAACTTTATTTCTCCTTCTCACTTCTATGTAAAATGCTCTTAATCAGGAATTGGACTGTAGCCCACCATGCTCCTCTGTCCATGGGACGCTCCAGGCAAACATACTGGTGTGGGTTGCCATGACTTCTTCCAGGGGATCTTCCTGCCCCAGGGATTGAATCTGAGTCTCCTGAGATGCTTTACCATCTGAGCCACCAGGGACTCTTTAGCTGTTACACAGGCAAAAATGCTAGGAAGACCCAAAAATATAAGTGGAAAGGAAAATATGTGTATATCATGCTGAGCCCAACACATACTATTGGGTAAGACCCAGCTGCTTCCTGTGCGTCAATAAGGAGGGAGGCTGGTGAGAAGAGGGAAGAAACTATATGTGGTTAGACTTCTAGGAGCTATTAGTAGTTTTCATGCCAGTTCTTAGAGTAAAGCCTGAAAGTGAAGAGTCACTTAGTTTTGTGCAACTCTTTGCAACCCCATGGACTATACAGTCCATGGAATTTTCCAGGCCAGAATACTGGAGTGGGTAGCCTTTCCCTTCTCCAGGAGATCTTTGTAACCCAGGGATCAAACCCAGATCTCCCGCATTTTGGGCGGATTCTTTACCAGCTGAGCCACAAGGAAAGCCCAAGAATACTGGAGAGGGTAGCCTATCCTTTCTCCAGCAAATCTTCCCAACCCAGGAATCAAACCCGGGTCTCTTGCATTGCAGGCAGATTCTTTACCAACTGATCTATGAGGGAAACCCAGATAGAGGTAAGCCTGGACATAGACTATTATGAAAAATCTCCATATTTGTTTTGCAGCATCAATAGTTCACAGTAGTAAACAGTTTTGATTAAAAAAATAATCTGAAAAGTAAATGTTTTATTAACAACTGGCTTTGCTTGTTTGTGCTTCAGCAGACGCTGAGGTGATTCCTTGGTTACGTAATCATGGATTTACTCAACTTACTGCTCTTCCATTTCCCCACTTTCTCTCTTCTAACTTCCTTTTTTAAGGGTCATGTGCTTGGACCCCACTGTGGACCATTATATTGATGCCTAACTTACTAATTTAAAAGATAATTTGACAATTTCTTTTATATAAATGTGGAGTTATGCTTCTCAGGCATTCAGCCAGTGTGGCTTTTTGCAGTAGGATTGACTACCTTTCCGCTGATTCCCATGTGACCTCAGCAGCAAGGATTGTTCAAGTATCCAATGATCATGAGAAAACTTTAAATTTATTGGATTGGCCCAAAATTCATTCAGGTTTTCTATAACATCAGAAAAACCCAAACAAACTTTTGGGCCAACCCAATATAAATGCTGACCTTAACAAGAAGAGGCATCATGATTTTTAAAATGTCATACTTTCTATGCCTTTTAATATAGTATGTTTGAAATTGATCTGGTAATGTATTGTTAAACATCAGCCAACTAATTTTGACTTCATGAAGCATATAAAACTCTCCCTAGTCACAGAGATTGTTTGTTTCTGAATCTGTCACCAAACAAGCTTTAGCAAAGCCTATTAATAACCTCCTACTCATGGGACTGATGCTCCATCACTTCAGTCCTGTCTGACTCTTTGCAACCCCATGGACTATAGCCTGCCAGGCTCCTCTGTCCATGGGTTTCTCCAGGCAAGAATACTGGAGTGGGTTGTCATTTCCTACTCCAACTCATGGAATTAATGTAATGTTAAACATGTGTCAACTATTATTGACATACTGAAGCACATAAAATTTTCCCTAAGAGTCATAGAGATTGTTTCTATCACCAAACAGGCTTTAGTAAAGCCTGTTAACAACCTTCTACTCATGGAACCATAGCTTGGTCTTTGAAGAATTTGATCTTTGACTGTAGCAATGTAATAAGAAGAACCAGATTGTTAACTGCACTTACTCTGAAATAAGCAAATAAGAATGTCTTCATACTTTGTAATTATTACATCTGCTAGAACTGAGAAAGTGAAAAGTGTTAGTCTCTCAGTCATGCCTGGCTCTTTGCAACTCATGGACAGTAGTCCACCAGGCTCCTCAGTTCATAGGATTCTCCAGGCAAGAATACTGGAGTGGGTTGCCATTCCCTTCTCCAGGGGATCTTCTCACCCCAGGGATCGAACCTGGGTCTCCTGCACTGCAGGCAGGTTCTTACCATTTGAGCCATCCAAGAGCTCTAGAATTGTGAATGTTATGTCAAATATTTTATTATTTAGATCTTACTCTGAACTCTCTTACCTGTATCGTCTGAATTTGGTCTCTAATGTCAAACAACAGTCGTGATTTTCCTTCCTTTGTTGATGATAAGATGAATGTCCCACACACTTTCAAGTTGGGGCTCTTAAGAAAGTCTGTTCATGACTTTTTCTCTAGCCTAGATACTCCTCCAGAACACCATCTCTGACTATTGAACTTCTCTTCCTGGGTGTCTTCCTAGGAAGATTCCTAGGAATCTTCATCCCAGCATACCTCACATTCAAATTATTCCCCTCCTCAATCTTCAGACCCTTCTCCTCCTCTGTATTCATTCTCTTAGTGAATGACAATTCTACCTACTATTTCTACCTACCAACTCTACCAACTCTACCAACTCTACCTACCAACCAGGATAACTCAAAGAATAGTTAATGCCCTCTATACCTACAAATATATGTTTAATGAGGTAACAAGTCCTATTTATTGCACCTTTCAAATCTCTCTGAAAATAGATCTCTTTCCCATACCTTCTACTGTTCCTATATGGGGCTCCCATTGCCTATCACCTGAACTACTAGAAGTTTTCTAGTAATTCTTTCTCCCCTTAAGTTCAGTTCAGTTCTGTCACTTGGTCGTGTCCGACTATTTGCGACCCCACGAATCGCAGCACACCAGGCTTCCCTGTCCATCACCAACTCCCGGAGTTCACTCAGACTCACATCCATCGAGTCCGTGATGCCATCCAGCCATCTCATCCTCTGTCGTCCCCTTCTCCTCTTGCCCCCAATCCCTCCCAGCATCAGAGTCTTTTCCAATGAGTCAACTCTTCGCATGAAGTGGCCAAAGTACTGGAGTTTCAGCTTTAGCATCATTCCCTCCAAAGAAATCCCAGGGCTGATCTCCTTCAGAATGGACAAATTGGATCTCCTTGGAGTCCAAGGGACTGTCAAGAGTCTTCTCCAACACCACAGTTCAAAAGCATCAATTCTTCGGCGCTCAGCCTTCTTCACAGTCCAACTCTCACATCCATACATGACCACTGGAAGAACCATAGCCTTGACTAGACAGACCTTTGTTGGCAAAGTAATGTCTCTGCTTTTCAGTATGCTATCTAGATTGGTCATAACTTTTCTTCCAAGGACTTATTTAAGTCATGCTTCCAGAAGAGCTGGCTATTGTCTAAAACAGAAATTGAATGATGTAGTTCCTTTCTGAAAATCCTTTATTGGCTCCTCATAAGTCTTTAAGAAAAAGTCCCAAATTTTCAACATGGCATAAAGGATTCTTACATTTGATCCCAGCCTCTCAAGCGCATTTTTTTTTTCTTATTCTCATATACTATCTGTAAGAGGTAGACCAAAGTCACTGTATATTTCCTGAATATGCCTTGCACTTTTATACTTATGTGCATTTGAATCTAATGTTCCCTTTGCCTGTGCTGTTTTTTCCTCCTTTAGCCTTCATTCAAGAATCATATCCTCTGTACAATTTCTCTCAGTATCTCTCCAACTCCAAAAGACATGTCTTTTCTTCTTTGATTCCATGGATGTATATATGTGTTTTAATATCTTTCCTAATTAGCTGAATTATTTATTTACATTTCTAACTGACTTTCCCACTAGGCTGTGAATGCCCAGGGATTCATGATATGTGTATGGCTTGTATTTTGTCCATCTTTCTATTTCCAGTGCAGACCTGATACTTAGTAAAAGGCTCAACAGTTTGTAATAAAAAATTAGAAAGTATTTGAAAGAAAATATAATCTTCCACAACATTACCACCAGGAAGAACCAGTATTCACATTTCTTATGTATATAAAGCAAATGATATTTCTTCTTAAAATGGTAGTAGGATATATATTTTATTATATTATTTATTATATTATATGTTATTATATAATTATCTTTTAAAAAGGAATAGTATACTGTGAATGTATTTCCAAGTCATAAGATATTTTAAATCATAATCCTTATGAATTGCCTTACATTTTGTTGTATGCAATGCTCTTATATTTGTACATTGGAGTTATTTTAAATTTTTAGGGTTATAAACAATTGCATGGTACCCACTGAGTTCTTTTGGTAAAATCACAATAATGAAATGGTCCATCAAACCACAGGTCTTCGTGACAGAGAGCAAACTCCCAGAAACTTCTGAGATCCATACTCTCTTTCTGTCTGCCCCATTGGTTCTTGGGCCTTAGTATCAAGAGGAATGGAGGAATTTATATTGTTTAGTATCAGAAGGAATTTATATTGCTTAATTATAAACAGGTAATGAGAAAGGAGTAGAAGAGAGTCTGAGATAAGTTGAGGAGAGGGTTTTGATGCCTTGGAGTGTGGCAGGAGTTAGTTGTATCTTCTTTGGTTTTGCTTTTGGAATAACTGCAAAGTGCATGGAAGAGGTTGAGAGTGAGCGAGATTTTTAGAAGGTTTTGTGCATACTCCAGATCTGGTGTATTTGAGAATCTATATTAGATTCCCATGCTTTTAATTCCCCTCAGATTAAGGGATAATCCTCCCTTTAAAGGCAAGGCATTGCTGAAGCTGACTTTCAGAGAGAGAGGGAGCACATTGCTTTCTTCAATTCCTCCATATTTTTAAGACTATCAGCATATATTTTTTTCAAATTGTCTTCAAGAAAAAAAATGCCAACTGAGATTATCATCACCAGTGGAGGAGTGTTCTTTTCTCTTTGAGTTGACAGATAGATGAATAGCTGAATGAAGAGATGTGTATAGACAGATGGACAGAGTATTTTAGAACCAATAAAAAAGAAAGCAGAACATTTTCTTGGTAGGCAGTTAACAAAACTGATCTGTCTAAAGTTATTGGTTCCATTTCAGATACTGTTCATAGTCAGCAAATGAACTAAAATCTGAGCAAGGACTTTTGTTTTATGTAAGTGAGAACAGGGTTTAGAGGTACCTTATCTATCAGGGTAGCGAAAAATACTCAAAATGTTAGTCAGGCCTGTTAGAGAAATATGGACACGTGAGTGAGATAGCTGAAAAAAACTTATTTGGTGAAAGGAATTGGAACATATGCAAAACTACAAAAGAAATTGAAGAAAGCTAGTAGAGTGAGATGAAAACTTGTCTCTTATTTATTGAGCAAATTCAATATGACATCCGTGATTACAAAGAAACTGACTTCATTTCTGTTTGTACAAGGTGCTAGAAATCAGGGCAGTAATACAGGTTTATCATACATAGGTTTTTGTGCCTGAGAAGTGGAAAACAAGAGTGAAGTGAATAGATATTTTAGTATTAATTAAATAAAATAATAATAGTTATTAAGTTATTTTCATTGTTTGTCTCATCAATATTTGTGTAAAGTAAAAAGTATACACTTGAACCAACTATTAGTTCAGTTCAGTTCAGTTCAGTCACTCGGTTGTGTCTGACTCTTTTAAACCCCATGGATTGCAGCATGCCAGGCCTCCCTGTCCATTGCCAACTCCCGGAGTTGACTCAAACTCATGTCCATTGAGTTGGTGATGCCATCCAACCATCTCATCTCCAACCATCATCCCCTTCTCTGGCCTTCAATCTTTCCCATCATCAACTATATAGAGAACTATATAGTTCGGTTCAGTTCAGTCACTCATTTGTGTTCGACTCTTTGCGACCCCATGAATCGCAGCATGCCAGGCCTCCCTGTCCATCACCAACCCCCAGAGTTTGCCCAAACTCATATGCATCAAGTTGGTGATGCCATCCAACCATCTCATCCTCTGTCATCCCCTTCTCCTCCTGTTCCCAATCCCTCCCAGCATCAGTGTCTTTTCCAATGAGCCAACTCTTTGCATGACGTGGCCAAAGTATTGGGAGTTTCAGCCTCAGCATCAGTCCTTCCAATGAACACCGAGGACTGATTCCTTTCGGATGGACTGGTTGGATTTTCTTGTGGTCCAAGGGACTTGTAAGAGTATTCTCTAGCACCACAGTTCAAAAGCAACTATATATAAACCGTAACCAAAAATTATGAAACATCTGATGGTTTATACATGTCTAGAATATTTATTTTGGAGAAAGTGAAAAATCTAGGTGACATTTGATTTCTATGTTTATAAAGACTAGATTGAGAACAAAGCTAGTGACCTGTGAGGAAGGAAGTATGAAAAAGAAGCAGCAAAACTGTAGAGTTAAAAGACTTAGGGACCTAGTCTTAGCCCATGATGAAGAAACCAAGACCTGGAGAGGGTAAGGTTTCCTGCATGTCCAGTAGATTGCAGCCTTTCCTATGCATTCTCCGCACTGCTGCTTCTATCCAACTAAACTGAGTGAAGAGTGAACTGTGAGGTGGAAAGACTCTAGGGAGACATGACAGAAAACACTGTCGAGGGCCAATTTGACATAAGGTCCATTCTGAGCCTGTAAATTTGTGACAGACTTTAACATCTCTAGACGTGAGTTATAACCTCTTATAGCATCACGGTCAAGCAGTTTCAAAGGAAGTTTCATCAGTTGTTGTTTAGTCCCTAAGTCATGTCCAACTCTTTTGCGACCTCACCAGCCTCCTCTGTCCATGGAATTTTCCTAGCAAGAATACTGGAGTGAGTTGCCATTCCCTTCTCCAGGGGATCTTCCCAACCAAGGGATTGAACCTGCATCTTCTGTGTTTCCTGCAGATTCTTTACCACTGAGCCACCTGGGAAGCCCCAATTTCACCAGTAGAGGCCACTAACAACTTGCCTACTAGGGGACAGGGCACAATTAACAATAATAAGTCATGGAAAACACATCTCCTTGACCTGATGTTTTGAACAAGTTTACCCTCTAAATCAGCTCTTAATGAAGAATTTTGCTTGGTCAAACACAGGGGAAAAGGAGTTGCTTGTTAGCTAGGGAGACAGAAGAAGTGCTTCAATATTGCCCTAAAATACATCTTCAAAGTGTCTGCTAGAACAATGGACACACACTACAACAGCAGGCAACAACTAAGGCGGCTATTCTCAATAATCCTTACAGCTGAAACTCTAAACTTCAGCCAAACAATGAGAGATCAGTAGCTGTAACTGTCACTGAAAACTCTGATCATTTCCATCATATTGTAAACACTGAGAACAGTCACCTCAGCAGCAGCATTTCCAGATACCAAGAACCTGAATACCTGCACATCTTCAGGACGCATGTGCAATGGCCTTTCTTTTGACTTCTCTGGATTGTCATTTGGTGAAGAAAACAAGTCTCACTCTAACATAAACTCATGTGGCAGTTTTTTACCCCTGGGTTGACTTAGGTTAGAATTGGAAGAAACTGTAAAACTCCTTCCAAATGGCAACCCACTCCAGTATTTCTGCCTGGAGAATCTGAAGGACAGAGGAGCCTAGTGGGCTACATAGTCCATGGGGTTGCAAAGAGTAAGACATGACTGAGTGACTAAACAACAACAAAGCTCTTTTCAGCCTGAAAAGTAGAGATTGTTTATTAAATCTTTTTTTTAATGTTAATCCTTCAAAGTATTGCATTCATTATGACTCCATTCTGAAAAATAGTGTCCTTGTTTTACTTGCCCATAACATCTAAGAGCATGATCCTCCACTTTGTTCTGAAAGCAAACTCATGCACACAAGATATTTTAGTGTGCTTGAGAGTACAAGGCACTGGGAAAACTGTTATAAAAGAAAAGGGGGCAGGACCCAAAGATAAGAAAATATTTAGACTCGAAGTTACAGAAGCTTCTATGGGGAATGAACTATGAATATCTACAAATTTGGGTGGCTCAGTGGTAAAGAATCCACCTGCTGTTGTAGGAGATGCAAAAGACACACGTCTGATCCTTAGGTTGGGAAGATCCCCTGAAGAAGAAAATGGCACCCCACTCCAGTATTCTTCCCCAAGAAATCCCATGGATGGAGGAGCCTGGCTGGCTGCAGTCTGTTGGGTCACAAGACAGTCAGACATGACTCAGCAACTAAACAATTATCTCTTTACAATTATTATGTCTATAACTTTAACAAAATGCAGTCTGCAATAAAAGCAAGCAAAGTCCTGTGTGCATTCGCAGGAGAAGTTACACTGCTAGCTTCCAGGAGGTAATCCCTATTGCAGGGGAAGGGATTGGAAGCAGTGTTTCACATAAGAAGGAAAACAACTAAGTGAGTATAGTGATTTTTGTAAATACTCAGATTAACATTCTTGAAAAACTGTTTTAATGTCTTTTCCCACTCTTCAATAGATAAACTTTAACCAGTTTATAATCATGGTTTACAATTTCTTTCACCTTTAGTTTCTCAAAGACTCCTTCATTGATCTATTGGTTACTATCTGACCTCTTTGACTTAACATGTCTTCAAAGAACAAAAATCAATTGGTTAATCACAGAATCAAATGATCACTACTTTCGAGCAAAGACAAATTCTTGAGTAATGTNCACTGAGGACAGTCACCTCAGCAGCAGCATTTCCAGATACCAAGAACCTGAATACCTGCACATCTTCAGGACGCATGTGCAATGGCCTTTCTTTTGACTTCTCTGGATTGTCATTTGGTGAAGAAAACAAGTCTCACTCTAACATAAACTCATGTGGCAGTTTTTTACCCCTGGGTTGACTTAGGTTAGAATTGGAAGAAACTGTAAAACTCCTTCCAAATGGCAACCCACTCCAGTATTTCTGCCTGGAGAATCTGAAGGACAGAGGAGCCTAGTGGGCTACATAGTCCATGGGGTTGCAAAGAGTAAGACATGACTGAGTGACTAAACAACAACAAAGCTCTTTTCAGCCTGAAAAGTAGAGATTGTTTATTAAATCTTTTTTTTAATGTTAATCCTTCAAAGTATTGCATTCATTATGACTCCATTCTGAAAAATAGTGTCCTTGTTTTACTTGCCCATAACATCTAAGAGCATGATCCTCCACTTTGTTCTGAAAGCAAACTCATGCACACAAGATATTTTAGTGTGCTTGAGAGTACAAGGCACTGGGAAAACTGTTATAAAAGAAAAGGGGGCAGGACCCAAAGATAAGAAAATATTTAGACTCGAAGTTACAGAAGCTTCTATGGGAAATGAACTATGAATATCTACAAATTTGGGTGGCTCAGTGGTAAAGAATCCACCTGCTGTTGTAGGAGATGCAAAAGACACACGTCTGATCCTTAGGTTGGGAAGATCCCCTGAAGAAGAAAATGGCACCCCACTCCAGTATTCTTCCCCAAGAAATCCCATGGATGGAGGAGCCTGGCTGGCTGCAGTCTGTTGGGTCACAAGACAGTCAGACATGACTCAGCAACTAAACAATTATCTCTTTACAATTATTATGTCTATAACTTTAACAAAATGCAGTCTGCAATAAAAGCAAGCAAAGTCCTGTGTGCATTCGCAGGAGAAGTTACACTGCTAGCTTCCAGGAGGTAATCCCTATTGCAGGGGAAGGGATTGGAAGCAGTGTTTCACATAAGAAGGAAAACAACTAAGTGAGTATAGTGATTTTTGTAAATACTCAGATTAACATTCTTGAAAAACTGTTTTAATGTCTTTTCCCACTCTTCAATAGATAAACTTTAACCAGTTTATAATCATGGTTTACAATTTCTTTCACCTTTAGTTTCTCAAAGACTCCTTCATTGATCTATTGGTTACTATCTGACCTCTTTGACTTAACATGTCTTCAAAGAACAAAAATCAATTGGTTAATCACAGAATCAAATGATCACTACTTTCGAGCAAAGACAAATTCTTGAGTAATGTTTCACTAGGCAAGGTACCACTGGGGAAAAATATCAATTCGTTATATTATTTGGACTTCTGAGTAAAGGTTCTCGCCTCTTGCAGTTTTTCCCCTGAGGAGAGCCTTTAGTGTATCAGAGAGAGCCTTTAGTGTATCAGCCTTTAATAATCAGAGATCCTATTCTAAGGAACTAGGATCAGTCCATGGGGAGGAAGATAAGGGGAAGGTGAAACACACACACACACACACACACACACACACACACAAAAGAAAGTAGATGGGCAAGAAAATAATTTTGTCCTTTATGTATTGAATTTAACCTTCTTGAATTACTTTATGTAATCAGAATTTTTTTTTAATTTTTTAAATTTCCTCAATATTCAGTCTTCCATCCATTATGAAATTTCCTTTACCTTCATATCATTAAGAAGAGTTTTTCATTCCTTTCATTCATTTGTCTGTCAAATACTTAATAATGACATTAAGTAATATTAGGTGTGGTTCCAGCCACGAGAGGCCATATCCTTGTAGGAATAGATGCTTAATAAATAGCTTACCTACTTACCCCAAACAAATATACTTTNATTCCTTTCATTCATTTGTCTGTCAAATACTTAATAATGACATTAAGTAATATTAGGTGTGGTTCCAGCCACGAGAGGCCATATCCTTGTAGGAATAGATGCTTAATAAATAGCTTACCTACTTACCCCAAACAAATATACTTTATATGATTTTTATATGATTTCAGGTGCTGATAGGTAATATAAAAAACAAAAAACATGGAAACGATGAGGCCAGGCAGGTAGACAGACTCAGTTCCTGTAGGGCTTTTAGTAAGGAGTCTAGATTTTACTTAATTTGTAATGGAAGGTTTTAAGCAATGAATGGTAATTATCACACTAATGATTTGAAAGGTTGATTCTGGCTGCTGTGTGACTGCCTATGGATAAGAGTAGAAGCTGGAAGATCATTTAGGAGGAGGCTGCAGGAGTACGGATAAAGAATGATGATGGCCCTAACTAGGATGGTAGCAATGACCAGAACTGAAATATATTTTTGTTATAGAGCCACCAAGGCTTATTGGTAGAATGAAAGAGGAACGGGGGTTTTCATAAAATGAAAAAAAAAGAATCAGACATGATTCCTAAGTATGGACCTAAGTATGGAGCAATAAGGTGAAAAGAATTCCCTTGCAGAGGAATTTTAGTTACTTTTTAAATATGTGTATTAGTTCACGTCTTCCATTTTCTATCACATGTATATGTGCCCAGATAATGAAGTGGTTCGATGATGAAGTGTTCAAGTGTTATTCAGGGAGAAACNGGATTGAACCCAGGTCTCCCATATTAGAGGCAGACGCTTTAACCTCTGAGCCACCAGGGAAGCCCACTCTGGCTATTACAAGCTCCTAAAAAGTGTTTAAGGGTCGTATAGGAGTTATTTTCATTTCTTTTGGAAGTATTCCATTATGTAAAGGATAGCTGATGAAGTGACATAATGTGTGTTTTACTTGTGCATTTGTGTACAGTGGCAGCTGCTTCAGTAGGCTGGTATAGCTGTAGACACAGAACTGGAACATGAGCCCTTACGTTTTAAATTTTTATGTGGGTATAATTAAAACAAAATGCACAGATCGTAATTCCTCAGTTCAGTGAGTTTTGACAGTTATTTACGCTCATGTAACCACCACTCAAAATAAGATCTAGAACATTTCCATCCCTCTAGAAACTTCCCTTATGTGAGCACTTCTTTTAATATCTTAGTTCCTAATTTTTGACCTTTTTTATTTAATTATCAAATAGTCCATGAACAAGAATCACAGGCAAAGTGGACAGCTTAATAAGGAACTTGGACTGCTCCTTACAAGAATACTCTTTTTGTTTTGAACTTGATTGAAAGTATTAATTGCTTTTCTTAAGCTGAACGATCAGATGTATTTCCTTGTTCATATTCCGTGTGGGAACTAATGTATACATAAATGTGTGTGACATACTCTTTGGTCTCAGTGACCATCCACAGAGCGGCCTTCACAATCCTACAGGGAAACCCCAGGGTATTCTGCCTGGGTGTCCTCAGACTGCAGTTTGACGTGGTGATCTGAAAAGGAATAGGTGCTTCCTTGGTGGCTGAGAGAGAAAAGAATCCGCCTGTAATACAGGATACTTGGGGTCATCTCTCAGTGGGGAAGGTCCCCTGGAGACTGGAATAGCTACCTGCTCCAGTATTCTTGCCTGGAGAATCGCATGGACAGAGGAGCATCAGGCATTTTTCTGGAGGCCTTGAGCTGTGTCACCAGATGTGCACTAGGATGCCTTGGGACAAGAGTTCTGGTGTTGCAAGCTTTTCACTGAATGAGCTGGAAGAAACCCCAGCAGATTGAAAGAAGAGCTTGTCGGTTAGGGGAGGATGTTAGTGGGGGGCGGGGTAACAAACAGAGGAAGAGCCCTCCCTCAATGTCACCTTGGTCAGAACCTGGAGCCCAGAGGTGGAAGGGGGTGCTGCTGAGTTCCTGGAGACTGGGAGGACACTCTCTGGCCAAGAATCTCCCAGCAGTGTCTCCAGAAGGCCTGCCACACCTGAGACAGCCCCTCACGTATCTGAGCCTCTGCCTGGATGGCTAACAACCCGCTCAGATTGGCTGATTTTTCCACATTTGTCAGGGAGCCAGCTGCACTGGCTCAGCTGAGCATCTGCAGAAAGGAAGCAGAGAACCAGGAAAAAAAAAGCTTTTAAGTCATTATTCTTATTCATTTCCCTATTCTCTGCCCCACCCCCTCATAGTCTCTACTGCCATGCCTCTTTCTTCTTCTTTTTTTAAAAATCTTTTTATAACAATCTTTCTCTTTATGTGGCGAGAGCCCTTGGCATCCGTCCAGTGACCTGTCTGTAGAGAGATACTCCTCCCTTATAATTAGGCCTTTGTTACACCACTTCCTGATTTCCTTCTCTTTCTTTCCTTTTTAAAGCTTCTGGCCCTTGACACCCCAATGCCCCAGTGGAATAACCACACTTGTTAAAACGAAGGGTCTTCAAAAGGGTGATAAAGCTGGCTTCCTCCAGGAGGCCTGTGAGTTCATTCAGGCCCGTGGTTACAATAGTCAAGGGCATGGAAGGACCCAAAGTAAGATGTGTGTTGAGATGTCTTCATTCCCGTCACCACCTCACCTGCAGAGCTCACCCCTCATCCCAGCCCCTATTCTTGGGCCTGTTCATTTCTGGATCGCAGTTTCTCTATTTCATCAATCCTGAGTTAAAATCATACAGCTTTCTGGGAAGGAGGATGGGATTTCTTGTTGTCAAATACTCCTGAAAAGACGCGGACGTGTGTGCTCAGTTGTGTCTGACTCTGTGTGACCCTATGGACTGTAGCCTGCCAGGCTGCTCCATCCATAGGATTCTCTAGGCAAGAATACAGGAGTGGGTTGCAATTGCCCTCCTCTAGGGGATCTTCTCAACCCAGATAGAAAGGACTAAACCCCAAAGAGGTAGAGAAAGCCAGTGATGGAAGACACAGGTGAACACAGCTAGACCCCATTGTCCTGTGGCTCATGCAGTGATGGTCGGAGGAGAAGGGATACACTTTGATTAAGCTCAAGAAGAAGGATGTAGATCTGATTATTTATACCAGTGCTTGGTTGCATTCCATTAAGTCCTTTTAGGGAAAATTAGTACCAGGGTATATGTAATAATAGCTACCACATTTGAGGGGTCATGCCGAAGAATGCTCAAACTACCACACAATTGCACTCATCTCACATGCTAGCAAAGTAATGCTCAAAATTCTCCAAGTTAGACTTCAGCAATATGTGAACCGTGAACTTCCAGATGTTCAAGCTGGTTTTAGAAAAGGCAGAGGAACCAGAGATCAAATTGCCAACATCTGCTAGATCATGGAAAAAGGAAGAGAGTTCCAGAAAAACATCTATTTCTGCTTTATTGACTATGTCAAAGCCTTTGACTGTGTGGATCACAGTAAACTGTGGACAATTCTGAAAGAGATGGGAATACCAGACCACCTGACCTGCCTCTTGAGAAACCTGTATGCAGGTCAGGAAGCAACAGTTAGAACTGGACATGGAACAACAGACTGGTTCCAAATAGGAAAAGGAGTACATCAAGGCTGTATATTGTCACCCTGCTTATTTAACTTATATGCAGAGTACATCATGAGAAATGCTGGACTGGAAGAAACACAAGCTGGAATCAAGATTGCTGGGAGAAATATCAATAACCTCAGATATGCAGCTGTCACCACCCTTATGGCAGAA
>SJYW01033517.1:38246-48761 GCA_006410735.1 Raphicerus campestris
CAGGCAAAAGAAAGCAAACACTTGTGCTATAGCACCACCTTCTGGAAAACTCAAGAAAGGCCTCTAATTTTTAACCTGTTGAATGCTTGAGTGTGTGTGTGCTCAGTCGCTCAGTTGTGTCCTATTCTTTGCAACCCCACGGGCTGTAGGCCACCAGGCTCCTTTGTCCGTGGGATTTCCCAGGCAAGAATACTGGAGTGGGTAGCCATTCCCTTCTCCAGGGAATCTTCCTGACCCAGGGATCAAACTCAGGTTTCCTGCATTGCAGGCAGATTCTCTACCCTCTGAGCCACCTGGGATGCCCAATAGGAATATACATACCGGTAATTACCTTAAATATAAATGGATTAAACACTCCAATCAAAAGGATAGACTGGTTGAATGGTACCACAACAAGACCAATATATATGCTGTCTACAAGAGATCCACTTCAGACCTAGGGACACAACCAGACTGAAAGTGAGGGGATAGAAAAAGATATTCCATGCAAATAGAAATAAAAGATGGCTGGAGTACCAATACTCATATCAGACAAAAATAGACTTTAAAGACTGTGACAAGAGGTAAGGCAGAACACTATGTGATGATCAAGGGATCAATCCAAGAAGAAGATATAACAATTTTAAGTATACAGGCACCCAACATAGGGTACTCCAACATATAAGGCAAATGCTAACACTGATGAAAAGGGAAATCAACAGTTACACAGTAATAGTGGGGGACTTTAGCACATCATTTGAGGACTTCCCTGGTGGCTTAGATGGTAAAAGCATCTGCCTACAATATGGGAGACCTGGGTTCGATCCCTGGCTCGGGAAGATCCGCTGGAGAAGGAAATGGCAACCCACTCCAGTACTCTTGCCTGGGAAATCCCATGGATGGAGGAGCCCGGCAGGCTATACAGTCCATGGGGTCGCAGAGTCAGACACAACTGAGCGACTTCACTTAGCACATCATTTACACCAAGGTACAGACTTCAAGACAGGATGTTTTTGTTGCAATTTTATCTTAATAATAAAATATTTTTCAAAAGCAGTTTTTCTGTATTACCAACAGCCTTTTGGTGAGAATAGTAAAATCACAGTTTCTTGGAATGTTGTGACACTTTCCCAAAATAAAAATTTCCCCCACTCACATATGCACATGTAGCACATATCATCTACTGCTATTCTGATTTTAACATAAGTAATATGTATCTTTATACTTTCATAATTGTTAAATGTCATTTTATTGAGAGTCCTCACTATCACTTTCAATACTCCCCAATCATAAATGAACATGCATTCCAAAAAATCATCCTAACTTTATGAAGAAGATAAATATCACATAATATTTTTCATTCTGTATAACTCTCCTTGTCATAGAATCATAATAGTCAAAACTGAGCTGAAGATGAAGGTATTCATGTATAGTTTACTGTGGTTAAATCAAAGAGCTCTATTTCTCAATCATTTTAACTGAAAAATAGGATCAAAATCTTCCCATCATCTAAGTTTTCTAGATATTTGACCAGCATCCTAGTGTCTGCCTCACTGACTACCCACTATTCTTATTTTACCTTATTTCATTGAAATATTATTTTGAACTATTATAGACTTAGAGAAAAGTTGAAAAAATTATATGAAAAAATGTTCCTTTACATCTCTCACCCTGGTTCCCCTAATGTTATCATCTTACAAAACCATAATACAATGATCAAGAACAGGAAATTGCCCTTGATACAGTATTATCAACTAAACTATAACCCCTTTTCTCAAATTTCAGCAATTTTCCCACTATTATCCATTCTCTGTTCAAGAGCCTCTTGAAGAGGGTGAAAGAGGAGAGTGAAAAACCTGGCTTAAAACTCAGCATTCAAAATGCTAAGATCATGGCATCTGGTCCTATCACTTTGTGACAAATAGGGAAAAAAGTGGAAGCAGTGACAAGTTTTCTTTTCTTGGGCTCCAAAATCATTGTGGAGGGTGACTGCAGCCATGAAATTAAGAGACACTTGTTCCTTGGAAAGAAAGCTCTGACAAACCTATACAGCATGTGAAAAAGCACAGACATTACTTTGCCAACAAAGGTCCATATAGTCAAAGCTATGGTTTTGCCAGTAGTCATGTACAGATGTGCGAGTTGGACTCTAAAGAAGGCTGAACGCTGAAGAACTGATGCTTTTGAATTGTGATGCCACAAAAGACTCTTGAGAATCCTTTGAATGGCCAGGAGAGCAAACTAATCAATCCTAAAGGAAATCAATCCTGAATACTTATTGGAAAGACTAATGCTGAAGCTGAAGCTCCAATACTTTGGCCAACTGATGAGAAGAGCCAACTCATTGGAAAAGACCCTGATGCTGCGAAAGATTGAAGGCAACAGAAGGGGGAGGCAGAGGATGAGATTGTTAGATAGCATCACCAACTGAATAGACATGAATCTGAGCAAATTCTAGGAGATAGTGAAGGACAGGGGAGCCTGGCGTGCTGCAGTCCACAGAGTCACAGAGCGTAGGACACGACTTAGCAACTGAACCACAACCATAAAATCTTCAATGTTCTTAATCGTAACAAATTTTTTTAACTTTTAATGAGTTTGAATATCTTACTGGTGGTAAGATATTAGGAAATTAATCATATCTTGAGTATAGTTAATATTTCCTAGAAGCAACCACAAAGGGACAGATATCCAGTTTTGCAGGTCTCACAGCCCAGTTTTCTCTGAAGTATAGATCTCCGAAGGCCAATGTGCACAGAGAGGACCACAGGAAAAGAAGAATGGAGGAGAGGGAGTCGGGGAAGAGAAGTAACAGGAGCATGGGTTGAGTAAAGGAATGAAGACCAGGGATAAACAGGGCTAGAAAGGAAAAAATGAGATGCCAACAATCTGAGAGTTGCCTGCCATTCAGTTACCTAAGCTGTGTTTCAAACCTCCTGCTCTACTCAATTATTTCTTGGCATAGGCCAGAGTCCTCAGATAACTTTTTTTCCTTTTTCCTATCATTCTCATCCACAATCTCAACTACAATTGCCTTTGAAAGGTACTCATCTGCTTCTCAAATGCTGTTTCTACAGAAAGAAGTCTTTAGAATCTGAATACTATTGTGTGTCCCAGCCATTAAAAAGAGCATTTATGGAGAGAAATTGGACAAATTGAGGTTATAAACCCCAGAAGAAACAATGTATTTTGACAAGAAAAATTGGTTGGCAAATGTTGAGATTTTTATGAGTAACCATGATGATTTTTTTAAGTAATTTATAATTTGTTCTGTGCTTTGTCACTGTTGTTTTGACTTGTGGCTTTTATCAGTGTATAAAGTTATCTTGTTGTCCTTATTTTTAGGAAGAGATTCACAGTACTGAAATATTTCAAATGCCAGTGATGTTAAATTTCTTGAATATTTTCCCTTTCTAGTGCCTGATGAGTCACTGGACTATCATTCTGTCCCAAGAACATTATGGTGACACCAGTCTTAGTCACAAATCCATTACCATTGTGGAGGCGGGGTGGCAGGATATGGGAAGAAATCTACACAATGAGAAGAATCTGTTTTAGCTTTAAAGTTGGAATTATTACCCACATATTAAGAGCAAATTTATTTTAAAGTAGACTTCCGAGACTATAATTGCTCATTTACCCTATTATCAAGGCTTCCCTGGTGGCTCAGATGGTAAAGAATCCACCTGCAATGCAGGAGACCTGGGTTCGATCCCTGGGTTGGGACGATCCCCTGGAGAAGGGAACGGCAACCCACTCAAGTATTCTGGCCTGCAGAATTCCATGCAGTCCACGGGGTCGCAAAGAGTCAGACACAGCTTTCACCTTCACTGTCACTTTCACCCTCAGTTCAGTTCAGTTTCTCAGTCATGTCGACTCTTCGTGACACCATAGTGTGCAGCACTCTTCGTGACCCCATGGTGTGCAGCACGCCAGGCCTCCCTGTCCAGCACCAACTCCCAGAGTTTACTCAAACTCCTGTCTTGAGTTGCTGATGCCATCCAACCATCTCATTCTCTGTCTTCCCCTTCTTCTCCTGCCTTCAATCTTTCCCAGCTTCAGGGTCTTTTCAAATGAGTCAGTTCTTCGCATGAGGTGGCCAAACTATTGGAGTTTCAGCTTCAACATCAGTTCTTCCAATGAATATTCAGGACCAATTTCCTGTAGGATGGACAGGCTGGATCTCCTTGCTGTCCAATGGACTCTCAAGAGTCTTCTCCAACACCACAGTTCAAAAGCATCAGTTCTTCAGTGCTCAGCTTTCTTAATAGTCCAACTCTCACATCCATACAAGACTACAGGAAAACCATAGCCTTGACTAGACCTTTGTTGACAAAGTAATGTCTCTGCTTTTTAATATGCTGTCTGGGTTGGTCATAACTTCTCTTCCAAGGAGTTAGCATCTTTTATTTTCATGGCTGCAGTCACCATCTGCAGTGATTTTGGAACCTCCCAAAATAAAGTCTGTCACTATTTCCACTGTTTTTCCATCTATTTGCCATGAAATGATGGGACCCGATGTCATGATCTTAGTTTTCTGAATGTTGAGCCTTAAGCCAACTTTTTCACTCTCCTCTTTCACTTTCATCAAGAGGCTCTTTAGCTCTTTGCTTTCTGCCATAAGGATGATGCCATCTACGTATCTGAGGTTATTGATATTTCTCCTGGCAATCTTGATTCCATCTTTTGCTTCATCCAGCCCAGTGTTTCTCATGATGTACTCTGCATATAAGTTAAATAAGCAGGGTAACAATATACAACCTTGATGTACTNATGCCATCTACGTATCTGAGGTTATTGATATTTCTCCTGGCAATCTTGATTCCATCTTTTGCTTCATCCAGCCCAGTGTTTCTCATGATGTACTCTGCATATAAGTTAAATAAGCAGGGTAACAATATACAACCTTGATGTACTCCTTTCCCTATTTGGAACCAGTTTGTTGTTCCATATCCAGTTCTAACTGTTGCTTCCTGACCTGCATACAGATTTCTCAAGAGGCAGGTCTGCTTGTCTGGTATTCCCATCTCTTTAAGAATTTTCCACAGTTTTTAAAGATTTACTGAGCATGACCCCACCCACCANGAGTTGGTGATGGACAAGGAGGCCTGGCGTGCTGCGATTCATGGGGTCGCAAAGAGTCAGACACGACTGAGCAACTGAAGTGAACTGAACTGAACTGATCTGAAAGATAGAGGATTGCTCAGGGCATCATGGCAGACAGTGATGGGAATTATCTCTAGCAGATAGCTTGGCACATGTCGGCAGAGGGGAGCCAGTAAGGCAGTTGTCATAGACTGAGGGCCAGGGCCTGTCATCATTTATTTGAATTTCATTATGAACAAAATGATTAGTAATCTTTAACTACAGGCTTTAGGTGACAGTGATATGTCAGTGCAGATTCAGTAATTATAATAATAAATGTACTACTCTGGTGGGGGAGCTGATAATGGAGGAGGCTATGCATATGTGGGAAAAAATGCATATGGAGAATCTCAGTATTTTCCTCTCAGTTATGCTGTGAAGTTAAAACTACTCTAAAAAAAGACTGTTTAAAAAATTAAATAATAAAATATGATAATTTCTATTCTTTTACTTTCCCTCATAGGCCTTACTTACTTTTAAGTAGTTTAAAATTACTATTATTTTCTCAAACAGCACTGCTAGTTTATACATATATTTGATACAGAGCATTTTGATTCAACACTTGAAGCATCCTAGTAAAGAAAGCATTTGCCTTTGGTTTCATTTTATAACCTAGAAATACGTGTAACACTAACCCTTACCTCCTTGCTGATCTCCATTCATATCTACAGGTATGACAGTGTGAAGGAGGAGGTATATGTACCTTACGGCCTCAGTTTTTCTCCACAAAAGAGAAAGTCGACCTTCCTAACCTCCTATCTACAGATTACTTAGGTCAGATGACTGCGGGAACATTGCCTTTGAAATGATCTTATTTTGGGTACTATTTTGTTGTAGCATTTTAGTAAGTGGATTAAGAGATATGGTTTCTGTGTTCTTCAGGCATTGATTTACTTTGGTTTTTCTATTTCATCATAATTAACACTGAAATAACTAAAGAGTTTTAGAAATAAGTTCTCATGGAAGTGTTATTAAAAATACTGTTAATCCTATTTTACATAAATTTGATACATGTTAGTCACTCAGTCGTGTCCGACTCTTGTGACCCCATGGACTGTAGCCCACCAGGCCCCTCTGTCCATCGAATTCTCCAGGCAAGGATAGTGAAGTTGGTTGCCATGCCCTTCCTTCTTCAAGGGATCTTCCTGATCCAGGGATCCAACCCGAGTCTCCTGCATTGCAGACAGATTTTTTACCATCCGAGTCACCAGAAAAACCCAAATTGTATACAAAGAGATTGAAAAAGATCCCCTAACAAAGGCTATCTAGAGAGAACTGGCCATTTGATCCAGTTCTGGTGATCAGAACTAATGTTTAATTGGTTTCCCAGAAATTGACCAAACTTGTAAACTGTTTTTGCCATTTGTNTATACAAAGAGATTGAAAAAGATCCCCTAACAAAGGATATCTAGAGAGAACTGGCCATTTGATCCAGTTCTGGTGATCAGAACTAATGTTTAATTGGTTTTTCAGAAATTGACCAAACTTGTAAACTGTCTTTGCCATTTGTAAATACAATGATGATATATGAGCTGAGACTTTCTGTCTGCTTACTTGTATGTATTTCTCCAAATTCCTTTCTTTCTTGTCTGTAAGTTGCTTGTTGAATGAGCAAAAATCATTTTACTTGGTTCTGACTATTTGCCAATTAATAGTCAATCTTTCATTATTCATCAGGGTTGGAAGGAGGAAAACTATTTATCTGATGTTAGCAACTTAACATTATAAGAATTTTTTTTGGTGCTTAAAAAAATCTTCTCAAAAAAAACATATTTTAAACAGTGCATAGAACTAAAATTTTATTTAAAGGTTACTTTTATTTTTATTGCTAATGAAAATTTCTGATGAAAACTACTCATGCTTTTTTAATTTGTTAATTATTTAAATAATTGTACTTATGAATTATGTAAAATGTTTTATTTTGGAAAATTAAAGAAGCAAAATATGCAAAGAACTTTAAAAATTTAACAATAAACAAACAACCCAATTAAAAAGTGGGCTATGAATCTGAGCAGAAGATCCTCAACAAAGAATATATACAAATGGAAAATGAGTGTATGAAAAGATGCCCAACATCATACATTATTGTCACTGTGCTATGCTTAGTCACTCAGTTGTGTCCTACTCTTTGCAATCCCATGGAATGTAGCTCACCAGCCTCCTCTGTTCACAGGATTCTCCAGGCAAGAATACTGGGGTGGGTTGCCTTGCCCTCCTCCAGGGGATCTTCCCAACCCAGGTCTCCCCATTGCAGGCAGATTCTTTACTGTCTGAGCCATCAGGGAAGCCCAAGAATACTGGAGTAGGTAACCTATCCCTTCTCCAGTGGATCTTCCCAACCTAGGAATTGAACTGGGGTCTCCTGATTTGCAGGCAGATTCTTTACCAGCAGAGCTACCAGGGAAGCCCATCATTGTCAGTAGGGAATTGCAATCATAATGGCGAGATACCACTACCACCTATTCAAATGGTAAAAATATCAAACACTGATAACAGCAAATATCAGGGAGAATGTGGAATACCAGGAGCTCACACTCATTGCTGGTGAGAATGCAAAATGGTACAGCCATTTTGGAGGACACTTTCACACGTTCTTACAAAGCTACACTTACCATAAAACTAGCAATTGCTCTGTATATTTTGCTCTGTTTGTTGTTTATACAAATGAGTTGAAACCTCATGTTCACACAAAAACATGCACTGCTTTACTCACAGATTCCAAAAATAAGTCTGGTATATCCATACAGTGGAATAGTATTCAATGATAAAAAGAAATGAGCTATCAAGCTATGACAAGATATGGAAGAAACTTAAATGCACATTTAGTGAAAGGTGCTAAATGAAAGTGAGAAAAACCAGTCTAAAAAGGCTGGATACCATATGACATTCTGGAAAAGAAAACTATGGAGACAGCAAAAAATGAGCTGTTGTCAGAGGTAATATGAGCAATTTTAGAGCAGTGAAACTATTCTGTATGAAGCTATAATGATACATACATGACACTATGCATTTGTCAAAACCTGCAGAATGATACAACACAAATAATAAACTCTAATGCAAAATATGAACTTCAGTTAATAATAATGTATCAATATATTATTTATCAATCATAGCAAATGTACTTTTTGCTAAGTTAATTAAAAATATGCAAAAGTGTACAGAATATAAATAGATTTTTACAAAACAAATACTATAGAGTCAAATACATATACTATAGAATACTTGATATAGAATAAGCTTACTAGAGAAGACTTACTACAGAGAAGGCAACAAACAAAACTAATCAAAGCTGTTGAGTGTGGTGCTATGCTTTGGTTTCACCTGAGAAGTAAGAATAGCATATACNAACAAATACTATAGAGTCAAATACATATACTATAGAATACTTGATATAGAATAAGGTTACTAGAGAAGACTTACTACAGAGAAGGCAACAAACAAAACTGATCAAAGCTGTTGAGTGTGGTGCTATGCTTTGTTTTCACCTGAGAAGTAAGAATAGTATATACTACCTGGATGAGTTTCTAATTTGGAGGGGACACCAATATATTACCATATTTTAACAGCTCTAAGATGATTTTAAAAAGCTTTTAGAGCTACATCTCCAAAATTGAATGTTCCTTACAAGTGATGGCATTTTATAATTGATTAATTGTCTTTTTCTCGGTGATACATAAAATTTTTGAGATCTTTGAATTCAGTAAAATGTGGTAGCTGTTACTTTGTAGCCTCTTAGAAAGCCTCTCTTTCTAAACTTAAAGAGAGCTGATTCAAAGACCTAGGAGACCAGATTCTGACGTTGGCACTGTCATGAATTATGTATTCACTGTGGCCACATCCATTACTTTTTCTGATCCCTGGTTTCATCATCTATAAAATGGAAGAAGTTAAAAGATCCTTAATCTTGCTAACTCAACATTTGAATCTAGGCCACTTGGTAGTGAGATAGGCTAGACATTTACAGCTAGCTTCCTGTTTACACTTCCAGGTAGAAATAACACCAGGAACAGGATAAATAGCTGGCCTTTGTCTGTGGTGGACACTCTGAGATAGCAGTAATGGCAGGGGCAGAAAGAGGCTAAATACTGCTTGGTTAAAAGATCAAGAGATATATTTCTCATCCTTGGGGTCAGTGAGACCTTAACTATGCATCTGGTAGAAAGGCTCCTCCCAGTCAAAAAGGGAGGGCCCTGAGTCAAAGGAAAAAGCGAGAGTGGTCAAAGGAAACCAAATACCCAGATCATCCCCTTATAAATGACTCATTCTTCCCAAAGGCACGACTTTTCTCTGAGCTTGCCCATGCGTGTACTCTGCTTTTGTAATAAACGCCTTACTTTCCTCTCTACCTTCTGTCTCCTTGTCAAGAACATTTTTTTCCAAAGCAGGAAAGAACTGGGACCCAAACTTTCGTCGCTGGCCCTCGTGGCCTCTTGGCTAGGATTTGGCATTCTTCCTGTCGTGGTCAGTGTCTGATCTTGCTTCCAGCTGCTGCTCACTGCTATCTCTCTGAAATCAGCAGAACAAGACAGTCAAAGGGCCAGAGTGATACAAATGAAATGGAATTATTCTTCTCTCCCTGTGAAGCACCTGGGTTGTTTCCAAATAGAAAATGCACTTAGTAATAGTTGTGAGCAAGAAGTAGCCAAGCTTAGTGAGGAAATAGCAGCAGAATCACAAGACTTGGAGTATGCAATCACACATTTTATATATTTGGCACTACCTTGGGTTTTCATATGAATAAAAATGAAGAAGTTTTTAGTTTTTGAAAATAAAATGTTTCAGATTTGATTTGCCTCTGATTTATACTTAGAAGTAAAGGGAAATTAACTAAATCTCCAAGACACCCTCCAACTCTCCATCTGTCTGCTCACCCCATGCATTCCCAATATCCTTCTGCCTACCCCACCACCCGTGCCACTGAGTATTGTTCCCAGGCCACTTCTCCAGGCGTATCCAAGGCTCAAGTTTCTGCATATAAACCTATACTCTGCAAATTACCTTCACTTCCTAAGGCTACTCTAGAGTACAGACTCTATCCTTCCAAACACTCCCTGCAAGTCTGCGAACAACATTCCAAATGTCATAGCTAATATCAAAAGCTAGAGAGCCTCTTTTAGGGTTGACTATGAAACTGTGGATTTTATATTTCTTATAGTTGTGATTTGTGAGCAAATTAACAAATTCAGAAAGGTTGCTAATCTTTGCTATTTGCTTACATTACATGGCTTTAATAACATAAATATATTATTTGTTAATGCTGCTGCTGCTGCTGCTGCTAAGTCGCTTCAGTCATGTCTGACTCTGTGCGACTGCATAGACGGCAGCCCACCAGGCTCCCCTGTCCCTGGGATTCTTCAGGCAAGAACACTGGAGTGGGTTGCTATTTCCTTC
>SJYW01033525.1:0-20811 GCA_006410735.1 Raphicerus campestris
AATTGTGTTGGTTGGATATCCAGGCTAACTTTGTTAGCCTTACAAATGCACTCTCAGAGTGGAACTTGTTCATGGGTAGGGGACTTACTGTAATGTCAATATCCTCCATGACATGCAACTTACTAATCGGAGAGTTAAAGCTAGCTTTTTCCCAGGTGTATAACAAGAAGGGCAGAAATAAATCATTTTTAGTAATGATGACGTTCTCTCAGAAGTACCACTCACCTTAAAAATGTGCTTAGAAATTATTAATACTCTCTCAGCATTCTGATTTCCCTGGCTTTCTGAAGCTAAGATGTTGCAGGAGTTCCTTCACGGCTNGTTCTCTCAGAAGTACCACTCACCTTAAAAATGTGCTTAGAAATTATTAATACTCTCTCAGCATTCTGATTTCCCTGGCTTTCTGAAGCTAAGATGTTGCAGGAGTTCCTTCACAGCTTTGATCACAGGCAATCAAAGGGGACTTTGTGTAGCTTCCAGGGAAATGCTGTTGCCAGAAGAGTCGGAGCTCTCAGCCATGCAAAGGAAACCAACACAGAACTTCCCTGCACTCCGAACTCCACATCAAATTAGGATCAGAAGGCTGTTGTCACTGGTCCTTAGGAGCCTGTGGTTTTAATTTTCTCATCTGCATTTTTCTTCCCTGCCCATTCCAGGTAGCTACAAGAAATATGAAAAGGCTGCTCATTTACTGATGGTTTTTGCTGCTTCTCACTCTCCTATTCATAGCAAGGAAAAGAGCCACTGTTTCCACAGGTCACTCCAGCATTTCACCTTCTTATGCATTCAAATATGTTGATGAGCTTCAGACATGCAATTTTACCTGACTTTTGAAATTTGGATTTTATATCAGGTGGATTCTTTTTTAAATTGATTACAAGTGTTTGCACCATTCTGCTTACCAGAGTTTCGGTCATAAAAGCCATTAAATGTAAAACACTGCACACAGTTGCCCAAGTTTTCATGTTTCTGACCAAACCTACGAAGATAAAAGGAGTCATCCATTTGGGTTACTTCTACATTTTTGAAAACTTTGCATCTTATGTTTTCTTAAGCTGCTCAAGAAGGTTCCAAACTTGAAAATCTAAGAGGATTCGTGCAAACGGACAAAGTTGGCCATAAAAAAAAAGGAGACTTTCCTAATGACGAGAGGTAGCAGAACACTGTGGGGCTGACCCCATCCTGTGATTCTCAGAGGTTTTGTTGATGATGTTAGTCTCTTCCTTAATCAACTCTTTGGAAGCTAATCATCTGTGTAGGACCACTGAAATGCAGTCAGGAAATTCAAATAACACTGTTCTCAGTGCTAGGGAGAAACAATAGGTAAATAAATCCAAGTTAAATAAATAAAATTCATAAACTTGGAGCTTGATTTCACAGTATTATCAGTCTGGGACTGAAGGCGAGTATTATTGGAAAAATGGATGCTGTGTGTTTATTTCATTTTATTGTTTAAAATGAAAGAAGATTAAACATATTTAAATTCTCATGGATTGATCCAAAGTGCAGAGTTACAGCTATTAGAAGGAATGAAATGATGCCACTTTCAGTGACATGGGTAGACCTAGAGATTGTCATAATGAATGAAGTAAGTCAGACAGAGAAGGAGAAATATCATATGGCTTTCCTTGTATTTGGAACCTAAAAGGAAATAATATAAATGAACTTATTTCAAAACAAAGAGAGACTTCCGGACTTAGAGATGGAGCTTACAGTTGCTGGGGGGTGGGGTGGGAGGAAGCCTGGGGAGAAGGGCTAGTAAGTTTGGGATGAACATGTACACATTGCTGTGCTAAAATGGATAACTAGAACCTACCGTACAGCATAGGGAACTCTGCTCAATGTTATGTGGCAGCCTGGATGGGAGGGGAGTTTGGGAGAGAATAGATACATGTATATGGATGACTGAGTCCCTTCACTGTTCACCTAAAACTATCATAACATTGTTAATTGGCTATACCCCAATACAAAATGAAAAGTTTAAAAACAAAGTTCACAGTTTAAAAAAGCTGAGAGCTACTGAAATTGTCTACAATCACTGTTCCTACTTTAGTCATTTTCCCCAGTTCACTGACAAGCTGTTTCTTCCTTCGCCTCTTCTCAGGGTCTGTCTCACTAACCTTGACCTATACAGGGAGCAAGATAGCAACTGGAAGTTTCCTTACTGAACGCGAAAGAGGAACATAATAAGAGTTTGGGTGATTAATCCAATGCCTAGGTGCTGAACACATCCAGCTCGATAAGATGCTCTTGCTCAGTGGCTAGGACAGTGCTTAAATTGCATGGTCCACATTGCTTCTGGGACCCTGCTCCTTCATCCTGCTATGGCCGAACAGCGACCTGTTGACAATATGTCCTTCTTCAGTACATTCATTGATTCATCATTCCTATAGGCAAGTCACAATCAAGTGTTGCAGCACCACCTAAGATAACTGCGATTCTCCACTTTTATTCATTATTTGTTTGATTCATAGCTCAACTCTCAGGGGAGCAATTTACTTCCATCGTTTCAGAGTTCTTGGAAGTCAGTTGATGATATCCCATGTAGGCTAACAAAAAGGAAAAAATAGTTTATTGAGATGGAACATGCAAATTCACTTGTAGGTAAACATAATAATAATAAATTAATTTGTGACATGAATGGCGTATCCATGAGTGCTAGGTCATTTCAGTTGTGCCTGACTCTGTGCTACCTTATGAACTGTAACCTGCCAGACTCCTCTGTCCGTGGGATTTTCCAGACAAGAATACTGGAGCAGGTTGCCATGCCCTTCCTGACCCAGGGATGGGACCCACGTCTCATGTCTCCTGCACTGAAGGCAGATTCTTTACCCACTGAGCCATCTGGGAACCCTGAATGGGGTATAAAAGATGGCTAACTGCAAATGATAATTTTTCCTTTTGATAATTTTGTGGTAGTATCTTGATATAGGGGCTTCCTGGTTGGTGCTAGTGCTAAAGAACCCACTTGCCATTACAGGAAACACAAAGAGACGCAGGTTCAATCCCTGGGCTGGAAAGATCCCCTGGAGGAGGGCATGGCAACCCACACCAGTTTTCTTTCCAGGAGAATCCCATAGACGGATGAACCTGATGGGCTACATTCCACGGGGTTGCAGAGAGTCAGATACAACTGAAGTGATTTAGCACACATGCACGTATCTCAACAGGGAGGGGGAAAAACATTTGTGAGCGTGTAAAAACATCAGAAGTTACTTTGAACATCAAAAGAACAATGCACTTTAAATTGCTTCTCTGGTTGCTCTTCCCTAGTTGGCAGTTCCCTAGGTTTTATTTGTGTGTGTCACCTCCTTTAAAGTCAAGTCTCTAACTTCTGTTGCTCAGTGATTCACTAAAATCAATAATGTCTTACTTCGTGTCAGCCAAGTAGCTTCACTCGAACTCTTTCTCATAATCACTTTTTCATTAAGATCGTTGAGTAAAATTCTAACTCTTCTGAATGAATATTTATGGTTTTCTGGACTCAGCACGTGTGTGTGTCTGTGTGTGTCTGTGTGTAGACAAATTAAGAGTATTAGAGAGAGATACACCAAAGGAACGTCACCGTAGTCACTTCTTGGTTGATCCTTTATTCCCACAGTTCTTTATTCAAACCTCAATTCAGTCACTTATCATGTCACACAATAACATCGTTATTTGCAATGTGGTCTCCCTGGTGGCTCAGAGGTTAAAGCACCTGCCTTTGATGCAGGAGACCCGGGTTCGATCCCTGGGTCGGGAAGATCCTCTGGAGAAGGAAATGGCAATCCACTCCAGTATTCTTGCCTGGAGAATCCCATGGACAGAGAAGCCTACCTAGCAGGTTACACTCCACGGGGTCGCAAAGAGTTGGACACGACTGAGCAACTTCACTTCACCTTGCCCCTTACATTGTTCTGTTCAATTTTGTATTCCAAGGACTTGGAACAGAGGCAGAAATTCAGAAAGTATTTTAAAAATGTTTGATAAAGGAATTAACTTCAAATTAGGGCCTATGTGTGCTCCCTGACTCTTATTCTATGGCAAAAAGATATTAAAACTGAATTTGGAAATGTTACAGTGAGCATGCAGAATTGCATGAAGAAATTTCAAACCAGCATGTTATGTTATGTGGATCTATTCTCCTTACCAAGTTTTAAGAAACACAAAGTTGAAAAAATTTTGCTTTGACTGGCTGATTCACCTTGCAAGATTTTGTTTTCCAATAGACCCACATTTCATTCCAAAATTATCAAAGACACACAAGATACCAGGCTAAATGCTAGGAGTGAAAATCAGAATATGTTTAAAGGAAGAAGAAACAGTTGGGAAGTCCCCAGCAGCATGACACGAGGATTCTTTACAGAGTCAGAATCACCAGATTTTAACTCTGTACTCCCACTACTTGTGGGACTTAAAAGTCAAGTGTATTAGTTATCTATTGATAGCAATGTATAGTTGTCTATCTTTGCCCCAAAACTTAGCAACTTGGTCTTGGTGGTGGCTTAGTCATTAAGTCATGTCCAACTCTTTGCAACCCCATGCACTGTAGCCCACCAATGTCCTCTGTCCATGAGATTCTCCAGGCAAGAATGCTCAAGTGAGCTATCATTCTCTTCTCCAGGGGATCTTCCCTACCCAGGGAATTAACTTGCATCTCCAGCATGGCAGGCAGGTTCTTTACCACTGAGCCACCATGGAAGCCCCAGCAGTTTGATAGAATACAAATTTATTACCCTACAGTGTCTGTGAGTCAGGGCTCCCTCCATGTCAAGGTCCTTCACAAGGTTGTGATCACACCCATGACTGTGGTCTCATCTGCAGTTTCAACTATGGAAGAGGCAGCTCCCAACTGTACTCATGCAGTTATTGACAGGATTCAATTCATTGAGGGTTGTTGGACTGAGAATCTCAGTTGCAATTAGCTGGAGGCCACTCTCAACTCCTTGCCATGTTGACCTTCAAACATAGTAACTTACTTCATTAAAGTGTGTAAACCAAAAAATCAATAAAGAGATTCTACTATCAAGATTTAGAAAATGCAGAGGAATCAGACATCAAATTGCCAACATCTGTTGGATCATAGAAAAAGCAAGAGAATTCCAGAAAAACATCTACTTCTTCATTGACTATGGTAGAGCCTTTGACCGTGTGGCTCACAACAAACTGTGGAAAATTCTTAAAGAGGTGGGAATACCAGAACATCTTCCCTGCCTCCTGAGAAATCTGTATGCAAGTCAAGAAGCAACAGTTAAAACCAGACATGCAACAATGGACTGGTTCCAAATTGGGAAAGGAGTACGTCAAGTCTGTATATTGTTACACTGTTTATTTAGCTTATATGCAGAGTATATCTTGTAAAATGCCCAGATGGATGAGGCACAAGTTGGAATCAAGATTTCCAGGAGAAATATCAATAATCTCAGATATGCAGATGATACCATCTTTATGTCAGAAAGCTAAGAGGAACTATAGAGTCTCTTGATGAAGGTGAAAGAGGAGAGCAAAAAAGTAGGCTTAAAATTCAACATTCAAAAAGTGAAGATCATGGCATTTGATCCCATCACTTCATGGCAAATAGATGGGGAAACAATGGAAACAGTGAGATACTTTATTTTCTTAGGCTCCAAAATAACTACAGATAGTGTCTGCAGTCATGAAATTAAAAGACACTTGCTCCTTGGAAGAAAAACTATGACAAATCTAGACAGCCTATTAAAAAGTAGAGACATTACCTTGACAACAAAGGTCCATCTAGTCAAGGCTGTGGTTTTTCCAGTAGTCATGTATGGATGTGAGAGTTGGACTATAAAGAAAGCTGAATGCAGAAGAATTGATGCTTTTGAACTGTGGTGTTGGAGAAGAATCTTGAGAGTGGCTTGGACTGCAAGGAGATCCAACCAGTCCATTCTGAAGGACATCAGCCCTTGGATTTCTTTGGAAGGACTGATGCTAAAGCTGAAGTTTCAATACTTTGCCCACCTGCTGAGAAGAGGTGACTCACTGGAAAAGACCCTGATGTTGGGAAAGATTGAAGACAAGAAGAGAAGGGAATGACAGAGGACCAGATGGTTGAATAGCATCACCGACTCGATGGACATGAGTTTGAGTAAGTTCTTGGAGATGGTGAAGGACAGGGAATCCTGGTGTGCTGCAGTCCATGCGGTTGCAAAGAGTCTCTCAGACATGACTGAGAGACTGAATGACAACGAACACCTGTCGAGATCACAGTCATTTAAAATCAAGTTACAGAGGTAAACAATCATCACTTTTTCTAGATTCTGTTTTTCAGAAACAATGCACTATGTCCAGCCCATATTCAAGGGGCAGGTGTTACACAAGACTGTGGGTAACAAGAGGTGGTGAATATTGAGGTCATCTTCTTTTAAAATGTTTCTTTATTGTTGTAAAAGTCAGATAATATAAAGCAAACCATTTTAATAAACATATTCAACTGTACATTTCAGTGGCAAAAAGAACATTTACATTGTTTTGTAACTATAAGTATCATTCAGCTCTCACATTTTTCACTTTCCTAAACTGAAACTCCAGAGAAGGCAATGGCATCCCACTCCAGTACTCTTGCCTGGAAACTCCCATGGACGGAGGAGCCTGGTAGGCTGCAATCCATGGGGTCGCTGAGTCAGACATGACTGAGCGACGTCACTTTCACTTCTCACTTTCATGCATTGGAGAAGGAAATGGCAACCCACTCCAGTGTTCTTGCCTGGAGAATCCCAGGAATGGCAGAGTCCAGTGGGCTGCCATCTGTGGGGTCGCACAGAGTCGGACACGACTGAAGCGACTTAGCAGCAGCAGCAGCAAACTGAAACTCTGTCCCCATTAAATACTAGGTCCCCATTTCCCCTCCCCACCTCTGGCCCCTGGCACCTACCAGTGCACTTTCTGACTCTATGACTTTGACTGTTAGGAACCTCAATAAGTGAATCAAGCAGTCTTTGTTTGCACCTTCCCTGTGGACAGAGGAGCCTGGCAAGCTACGCTCCATGAGGTTGCAAAGAGTAGGTAGCAACTGAACAACAGCAACAAATGTAGATGAATATGTCTAGATATGTAGACAAATATGCACTGTAGACAAATTTGTCTGTACCTACTGGGGGTCATCTTAACAGCAAATAAATATCTCTAAGCCTATTTCCCTTTTCTCTGAGATAGAAGTCAAAATGTCTCCTATCTCATGGGACTGACATCAAAATCAAATAGAATATTTAAGCCCTGAGCATGCAGTGAGTACCAAATAAATATTAGTTCTAGTTTAGATCATTCCAACAGCCATAAAATGTCCTATATCCAGGTTATTCAAAGAACTATGGAAGCACATGAGAGGAAAATTTAAAACCATCTTGAAAAGTATAGATGAACTTTTCATAACAACTAAAGTCTATTGAAGTTTAGATATGGGACAGCAGTTACTAGATGAAGGATAAGAAGCAGGAGAATGGAATTCCAGGAAGACAGAAAGCCCTAGAGAGAGTGATGTGTGCTGTGCTAAGTCATCTCAGTTGTGTCCAATTCTATGTGACCTATAGACCGTAGCCTGCCAAGGCTCCTCTGTCCATGGGGATTCTCTAAGCAAGAATACTGGAGTGGATTGCCCTGGCCTCCTCCAGGGGATCTTCCCAACCCATGGATCGAACCCATTTCTCTTATGTCTCTTGCACTGGCAGGCAAGTTCTTTACCACTAGTGCCAGCTGGGAAGCCCAGAAAGAATGATAGTACCAACTAAACTGAGAACTGTGCAGGATGGATTGCCCCTCTCCTCTCAGGCATTCCTGCCTGAAAGGTGAGACCCAGAAAGAAGGTAAAATTAATGTTAGAGGCATACAAATATACATGCACAGACACCAGCAACTTCCAACAAAGTGACACTTCACTCATATAACTTTTTTTTTAAATTAGGGTATAGTTGTTTCACTGTATTGTGTTAGTTTCTGCGTATAACAAAGTGAATCAGCTCCATGTGTACATATATCCCCTCCATCTCGGGCTTCCCTCCCACTCCCCACCCCCCATACACAGTGGAATATTACACAGCCATTGTGCTCAGTCGCTTCGTGGTGTCTGACTCTTTGAGACCCCATGGACTGTAGTTCACCAAGCTCCTCAGTCCATGGGATTTCCCAGGCAAGAAAACTGGAATGGGTTGCCATTTCCTTCCCCAGGGGATCTTCCCAACCCAGGGGTCAAATTTGCATTTTCTGCATTGTAGGCAGACTCTTTACCACTAGTACCATCTGGGAAACCCACTCAGTCATTAAAAGGAATGAAATTGGGTCATCTGTACAGACATGGATGAACCTAGAGACTGTCACACATGACTTTTAATTAATACAGAAATGTCTAGAGAAAGGAGGAGGGTAGAAAGAGAAGTCAGAATTATCATCCCTAAGTCAACAGGACCTGAGTTTCTGGCAACATCTTTTCTGGATGGGAGAGGCCATCCTGCTTCTGGCCCCAGTAAAGCAGTGGTTACTGGACACAGGGAAAGCTGACCACGGACACAGTTTCCTGGGCTGGTCCACTATAAAGAACACTGATACTTGTTAAATCTCCCAATGCTAAATACTTGTAAAGTTTGAAATCTACCTCACAGCTCTCATATTCATACAGAATTGCTTTAAATTGGATTGTATTAATGTTTTGTTTTGCTAATACACTTAGATTTTTCAAAATAAAACAAAGTATTACTTCGAAGTATACACTGAGCATTCTTCTTCTGATCCCTCATGTCTGTCCATCTTCCCCCTAAAGGCTAATGGGAAACCACTTTGATTTCCACTAAAATTATTTATTTGATTTTTCTCCCAATGTTTTATTTTGAAAATTTTCAGACCAGGAAAGGTGCAATATATTCTAATGAAAAATACACAAATACCCTTCATCAATATTCAACAGGCAGTAACATTTTGGTGCATTTGTCATACTCTTTATCTCTGTAAGTGTACATATACACACATTCATTTCAAAGTTGGTTACACAAATTAAAATACTTTAGTCCTACATCCTTCTACATAAACATGCAGAATCAAGTAGGAAAATCTTGGAAAAGAAGAGCAAGGAGGAGAGTGAGAAAAGCCGAGCATATCCAGTATTGAAATATACAATAAACCCTCTATAACTAATGCAACATAGTACTAGAATATGACTAGACAGAAATGCCAATGATAGAGAACAGAATATCTAGAAAAAGACTCTAGTACAAATGAAAATTTAGAAGCAAGATGTCTAGATACCAAGGGAGAAAGTGTGGGGGTGGGATGGATTGGGAGCTTGAGACTGACATATACACACTCAGTTCAGTTCAGTTCAGTCACTCAGTTGTCTCTGACACTTTGCAACCCCATGAATTGCAGCACACCAGGCCTCCCTGTCCATCACCAACTCTCGGAGTTCACTCAGACTCATGTCNTAGTAAGCATAGGTTTATAACTAATAAATTTTAGTTAGTATAATCATAACATTTATGATTGCACTATTTATAACTATACATAAATAATAGACATGTACATGTTCACTGCAGAAAATACAGAAAGATTTGTTGTTTCCTTCAGTCACTCAGTCGTGTCCGACTTATTGTGACTCCATGAACTGCAGCACGCCAGGCTTCTCTGTCCTTCACCATCTCCCAGAATTTGCTCAAACTCATGTCCATTGAGTCAGTGATGCCATCCAACTATCTCATCTTCTGCCGTCCCCTTCTCCTGCTTTCGATCTTTCCCAACATCAGGGTCTTTTACAAAATGAGTCGGCTCTTTGAATCAGGTGGCCAAAGTAACAGAGCTTCGAATACTGTCCCCATATCACTTTTATGCTTCCTCTTCTGCAATTTCCCCATTTCCCCAATTTCAGCAGAGAGCACTGGCCGAGGGAATTATTCTCAACCCATTCTCTTCCCTTACTATGGTATCTTTGGCATCAGGATTTCTCTTCTTATAATGCCTTCCTCCTCATTCTCATCCCATTCAGGTTGCAAATGTTTAAGACATCACCTTGTCAGAGGGGTCTACCTGGACCGTCCTATCTAAAATAGCACCCTTGTCCCTATCACCCTTGATCCCTTGCCCTCCTTTCTCTGCTAGCATAGCACTTTACACTACCTCTCCTATAATATAAATTTTTTAATTTCTTTTTTTTCTTCTACTACATTATAGTTTCAAAACAGCTATTTAGTCTTACTTATTTTTACACTTGTGTAATGTTGCCTCTAATCAGTACTGGTACATTGTAGACACCCAATAAACATTTTAAATGCATGCATATGTGAACCAGGAAGTGTCATATTTAATCCTGTATCCCCAGTACCGCTTAGATTTGCGTATGTATTGACTTGAAAACAGTATAAAAAGTCTATTATTGTTACAAGAGCCAATGTCCAGTCTCTTTAACTGAAGACATTTTAGCAATATCTAAATGGCTTTGTTTCTAAAAGAACCAAAGTTTCAAGTAAGAAGTTTACTAGGTGACCCAGTCCCCTTCAAATCCTTGGACTTTATGATAATTTAAGACAAATGAAGACATTAAAAATAATCGCCTATACAAAAATAATAATCTATACATTCTTATTCTCTCAAATATAGCTTGTCTGCAAAAATCCCTTAAAGACATAAATCTAAAAAAAAAAAAAAAGAAGAAAGCTAATGCAATTTTTTTTTCAAATTTGGCATTAATCATTTCCACACAACTCATATGTCTTAAGCACAAAGTATCAGTTTTTGCTTTTTAGCAATTCCAGTTTCATTTCTATGGGTTGTTGAATAATGCAAGAGATGTGAAAAAAAAAATCAACAGTATAACAATCTCCAGGTTACTGCAGGAAGATTTGACTGCCGTCCTCATATGTATGGTAGAATGGAGTATCCATGTTTATTAGTTCTGAATGTAAATTTGGGATCTCGTCTAAGGTGGAAAGGTGGCGTGTGTGTGTGTGTGTATATGTAGGTAGATGGGTGTTTGTCACTCAGTCATGTCTGACTCTGCAATCCATGGACTGTAGCCCGCTAGACTCCTCTGTCCATGGAACTCTCCAGATAATAATACTGGCGTGGGAAGCCACTCTCTTCTCCAGGGGATCTTCCCCACTCAGGGATTGAACCCTGGTCTCCTGCATTGCTTGCAGATTCTTTATCATTTGAACCACTAGGGAAGCCAGGAAAGGTGGTACATGTTATAATTAATAAAGATGACTGTTTGAAAACAAAAGTGCATACACACACACACACACACACACACACACACACGGGGTGGGGAATTCTGAGCACAAGAGAGACATCATTGGCAAAATTACTAATGCAAAACCTTCCTGAAATCAATCCATCCAATCCTCTGTTTCTACCCAACACAAACAACATCCGCTTAGTTCAGTCCTCTTTTCTGATCTGTCCTTTGCAACTGGCTTCCTGGGCTGTCTCTATGACTGCTCTCAGCCAGATCTAAATAAGCCACTCAGGCAGATTGGGTGGGTTTGGTTTCCCATGATCAAATAAACAGTGGTTTTCAAGGAGCAGAAGAGTTTACAGCAAATTCAATATAATATGAATAAAATTATCCTAGTAGGAGATAAACAGGTAGATATTCTCACCTTCAGAGTCATGTATGTGGCTTAAAATACTTCCCAGACCAGTGTTTCAGATGATTGCTTCTGACAGAAAAAATTTTTGCAGAGCACCTCTTTTATTCATTGCATGAAAGCTAAAGTCTTTTTATTTCCAGTATTGGGGTAGAAAGCTTTCCTGTGACCTCCATCTGTGGCACCTACCATTAACTCGTAAACACCAATTTGTATTAAAAGCTTGGATTACCCAGAAAGGCTCCTAAAGTCTTCTTTAATGTAATACCCTAGGATATTATGTGAGTATTTGAGAGGAAAAGCTAAAAAAACAGCTACAGAATTCGTTATTTCCAAGATTCAGATATGGCTGTGGGACGAGGAGATGCTAGCCAATGAACTAAAAACAGTTTTCTTTTTCACTTCTCCTTCTGGAATGTCCCCCTTTTATTTTGTCATTCTTGGCTCACTCCCCACTTCCCAAGCCGCCTCTGTCGTTTCATTCTGCATAAGTATTTCCTTTCCAATATTTTGGCTGAGTGTTCAGCTTTGTTAGCAGAAATGCAAAGTGAGCGCTTTGAAGCATTACCCAATAAAATCCAATTTTAAACTGTTAGAGCTACAACTCTCCCCCACCCCCATCCTATGGGAAACAAGATTTCAGTTTCTTTGTGCTTTAGGCAGCAAAGTCAGAGATGGAATTATCACCCAGCCTTCTGTCAAGACTCTCAGACAAGCCACCTGGGTGAGGTCTGGCAGCCCACACTTAAAAGGGGACTTCTTTTTTAAAAAGATGGAACTGATGAACTGCTTTTAAAAAAATTTTTTATTTCATATTGGAGTATAGTTGCTTAACAATATTGGGTTAGTTTTAGGTGTACAGCAAAGTGATTCAGCTATATCTATGAAAAGTGAAAGTGTTAGTCACTCAGTCGTGTCTGACTCTTTGCAACCCCATGGACTCTAGCCCACCAGGCTCTTCGGTCCATGGCATTCTCCAGCCAAGAATCCTGGAGTGGTTTGCCATTCCCTTCTCCAGGGGACCTTCCCAGCCCAGGAGTCTAACCTGCCTTTCCTGCATTGGCAGGTGAATTGTTTAATTTCTGAGTGACCAAGCAAGCTCCATCTATACACATCCTTATATCTAATCTTTTTTTTTTCAAGTTGTTTTCCCACTTAGGTTATTGTAAAATATGGAGCAGAGTTCCCTATGCTATACAGTAAGTCCTTGTTGGTTATTTATTTTAAATATAATAGTCTGTATATGTCAATCCAAAGATGAACTGCTTTTTGAAAGTGGTAAGCATCCGTGACTTTTATGCAGTATTGAATAAAACATAAAGGAAGAATACATCTGAAGGTATGAACACTTGTAGTCTTTGAAACAATGAACATTTCTCGAAGTGAACGATAATAAATGTTTTGTGAGCAATGCAAGCATCATTAAAGTCTTACAAAAACATACCTTTTCATAAAAATGCCCATTTAATAAACACTGAAAGCAATTTATGGTATGTATCTTTAAGCCTAATAATGTTCTTTTTCACATGTTAGCTGATTTTTATAACTTTTTCACAGGAGATAAGTTTACTTTGTCCACTTCACAGATAAAGAAACAAAGATCTTTAAGGAAATACGTACAATCAGCAATTTAGAGTTTAGACTTTGGAGAAAACTGTCCCTTGATATTGTAGCCATGTTGCTATTATAAAACAAACCAGGAACGTGGTAGCTTTCTCTTGTTCTCTTTTTATCCTTCTATTTGATTTTCTGTCCATAGATAAAGTAAGACCAAGTTTAAAAAATGAGACAACAGCAAAATTCTGGATGTGCTGTTTATACATATGAGTATACTCATATAGTTGCTTTCTAGAACCTTAGACTTCATTTCTGGGCCATAGTAATGAAAAATATTTGGCTTGATCCTTTACATATTTAACTTAACCTTCCTGCAATATTATAAACAATTGTGGCCTTTCTTTAACTCCTCTCCATCATCTTTTCTTTGGCACTAACAGTTCCAAAGAACTAACATCACAGACGTTTCTAATTTTTAATTATCCACAGACAATAAAAGTGACTTTCGATACAAATATAGTATTCTGGTTACTTTGTCATATTCTTATATCCTCTTTTCTTCCAGAGATGTGGCTAGGAAATGAAGGTTGTCTTAACTCATTAGAAGACTGTGGGTACAATGAGGAAAGAAACATTTAAGTTGTGAAATAATTTTTAATGTATTGAGGANTCTGGTTACTTTGTCATATTCTTATATCCTCTTTTCTTCCAGAGATGTGGCTAGGAAATGAAGGTTGTCTTAACTCATTAGAAGACTGTGGGTACAATGAGGAAAGAAACATTTAAGTTGTGAAATAATTTTTAATGTATTGAGGATAGGAGAGTTATGAGTTGTCAATGAAATAAAGTCAGATCCCCAGTTAGCCCATATGGCACCTTTCTGAGAAGTGGAAACAGATCTTTCTCTGAGGGGACATCACAGTACGTAACGAGGAACTTGGCCCCTTTCTGTTCCCTTGACCCCCTGAACAAATTTTTCTGAGAGGAATAGTAGTGGGCTTCACCCATAATGAACAAATTTCAGTGTCAACAGCAATTAGGAGTCATATATACTTTCTGCAAATATCTGCCCGTGTTTATTATGTGACAGTTTTCTAGCCTCCAGGATGCAAAAGTGAATAAAGCAAGTCCCTTTTTTCATGAAATGCATGTCTTCTTGGGGAGATGGAAAATAAATAAATGAGTATGTANATCTACCCGTGTTTATTATGTGACAGTTTTCTAGCCTCCAGGATGCAAAAGTGAATAAAGCAAGTCCCTTTTTTCATGAAATGCATGTCTTCTTGGGGAGATGGAAAAAAAATAAATGAGTATGTAACATAGCATTAATAGTTTCCAATACATGTTCTGAAAAACAGTGAAATGTAGGGTAATGGAGGAGAAAACAGACCGGAGAGGGACCAGGGAAACACTTTGTACTGTCAGATAGTTCTAACATTGGGTTAGAGATGGGGCAGTTTAGGGAGTGTGCAGGGTGCCAAGTCAAGGAAGCAAGATCGAGGGGTACTAAGTTAGAAGCCCTGGGTATGTGGGAGGAACTGTGTGACGGCTGGTGAGGGGGCAGTCAACGTCAGAGTCACAAGAAGACAAGACAAACATATCATCAATGGAGCTCAAAGTAGTAATGGTTGGNTGCGCGCTAATCCCTGAGATCTTTCTGCTGGTTCCAGAGCTGGAATAAGGGAGGAGCGTGCCTGAGGGTGCGCGCCGCGGGGGACCACCCCGGTCCCTCTAAACCCCTATCCCACCCTCGCGCCTCTCTCTCGGAGTTCCCAGTTCCGCAGCCAGGTTTCAGAAAAGAGACGAATCCTCCTTGCGCCCCGTGGCGCCGGTTTGCACCACTCTGAGGCCCCCAGGTTTGGGGAAAAATCGAAGGCGCTAGACAGGAGGATACAGCCCGGGGGAGGGGGCGCGAGCCGCGGGACCAGACTCCCCAGAAGAGGGAAGGGGGCGAGCCGGCGGATCCTGCCTGGGGAGTCTGCAGAGTCCGCGGTGAGGAAAACCGTTAACTCTTTCCTGCTCGGACAAACCGGACGTTGACTTCCTTTCTGGGTCTGCTTTCCTCTTTATCATTGGGCTCGAAATCACACACACACACACACACACACACACAATGCATCGATTCTCATCTAAGGAGAGGAGCCAAGTATTACTTCCGTTTCTTGGGGTGGGGGGGGTTGCTGGCAGCAGTGTCTTGAGCCAATTAAAAATTGGCCGAATTTCAGGCATTGATTTCCTAGTTCACTGACTCTTAAATTTTTTTCTGAATACCATAGTGAAGTGTGTATGTATAATATAATCCACGTACATCTGTATACCTTTCATGTTCACGTCGCCCTAGAATTTTGCCCAACGACACATGATTTGTTCACTCCCTCAATGAATCTATATTTAATATATAATGCATATCCACTCGGGATTTACTATTCTGCATTATACAGAGGCGATCTATCGCAGCCGCAGTCCCTCATCCAAGGGCGTTATAAGTAAACTTTTCCACGTCCCTTCCCCCTCCTTCCAAAAGTGAAAAAAATTAGGGACGGGGAGGGCTCCCCTATGTCATGCCTGTGTTTGAGATAAATTATTACCCATTGAGTTTGCTGCTCGGCGTTCGATTGTTAAAAAGAGTAGTAACTTCCTCCAAATCAGGCACAAGGCACAAGTCGGTTTTAAGGACTGCAAATTGCTCCAGCTTCCAGGTCTTTGCCGCAAACGCAAGTGACCAATCCCTAGCCAGGGTTTTGCTGCAAAGCGTCTTTCCCTGCCCCCTCCCAGAGTTGCANACAAGTCGGTTTTAAGGACTGCAAATTGCTCCAGCTTCCAGGTCTTTGCCGCAAACGCAAGTGACCAATCCCTAGCCAGGGTTTTGCTGCAAAGCGTCTTTCCCTGCCCCCTCCCAGAGTTGCACCCGCGCCCCAGGTTTGCGAAAGTTAAAGTAAGTGTGCCCTCTACTGGCAGCCAAGGTCGCTGCGTCCGGATGCCGGCTGAGGGCGGGCTGGTCGGGTGGGGGCAGGGGCGTCCGGGAGCACAGGGCTGAGGAAGGGGCGGTTCCTTAAAATGAGTTTCCAGCGGCCGTTTTACGATTCCTTCAGGCCAACTGCAAAGAGGTGGAAAGAAGAGGAATCACTGGAGAGAAAAGTGGTTCAGAGGCGGCTGTCCAACTGCATAAGAGGTGGTGAAAATTAACCAATAGCTACCTCCGGGCAGGCTTCCTAGGTGGCTAAGTGGTGAAGAATCTGCCTGCCAATGCGGGAGACGCAGGAGACGTAGGTTCGATCCCTGAGTCGCGAAGATCTCCTGAAGGCGGCAATGGCAACCCATTCCAGTATTCTTGCCTGAAGAAATCCCATGGACAGAGGAGCCTGGCAGGTTATCATCCATGGGGTCGCAGAGTCGGACATGACTGAGCAGCTGAGCACGCAGGCACTTATAGACAACGAACATCACGCTATAGAGGGCTGATTCCATTTATGGGAAACGGTGAAATAATTAACAAGTATACACATGAAAAAAATTCCAGCAAAATTCTAAAGCAGCAAAACACGCTTTAGACCACACACTATCGAAACCAATCATCTGCTAGCCACCAAGTTTTAGAGAAAGACGCTAGATTTACTGGGGAAGTGAAGGCAAGGGGAAAGATGAGGAGTTAATTTTGCTTATTGTTTTATTTTAAAAAAATTGTTGAAGAGCCAGATGTTTTCATAACGATGAAGGGGAGAGCATTTGGGATTCCACTGGGAAAAAAAGTGTAAAGGATCATTTTAATAAAAAGCTTTCATATCAAAACAACTGAGCGATAAAGGTGGAAGTAAATGCGCAGGAAATTTACATAGCATGCTTAATGAGTGTGGATATTTCAGATAGGTCTCTGTGACCAGAAGGATGCTTGACAGTGTCTGATCACCTAGATAGATCCTCAGGAAACGTGACAGCAGGAACTCCTTCCTGGAAGAGGTCTCTTGAGCTGTTTTCCAAGGAATCTTGCACTTTGGCATTACTCTGTGGAGGCTGAATGACTGCTCTCTACTGTGGCAAGAAAACACACACACACACAAACTCAAAACCAGTAAATCAAGCAACAACAATAAAAGTAGGTCTAGTTTGATCTCAGATGGTAGTTTCTGAAAGCTGCTAAAGATGGCTGTTATACCTGTCTTAAGGTCTGACTACCAAACCATGCCAGCGATGTGTAGGCAATGTGATCCCCAAGGAGAGATGCTGTTGGTGGGTTTAGGACTCAACCTTCTCTCCCAGGCTAGTAGTGTCAACTGTGGTGTTATTTTCAAGTAGCAGCCTGGAGTTTTGTGCTTCCAAATAAGGGAGGGGCCATCCCATTTCACAGCCGAGGAAATGGAAAGCCATGTCTCAGCAAGGCTTGTCTTAAGGGACTTCTCTATCTTTCTTTTAGTAATTTTAAAGAGCCATTTGACCTAGAAGGGACATTTGCTGGGTTGAGAAATGGCAAGGGAATTTAAAACTAATAATATTCATGATGACCAAAGAGATGCACATTACTGTAAAATAAAATTTATAAATAGAAAAATAACAGAACTTAGAATGAAGCATAAAGAGTTTCTGATCCTGATCACCTGGAGATAGCTGATGAAGTTTGTCTTTTAAGAAAAGTTTTTAAGGGACAGCCTCGGTCTTTCTACTTCCTTTTGGAAGTCAGTGCAAGGTGTCTATTAAATGAACATTTCTGGTTTGCTGGTCTAAGGACGCTCCCAAGCTGTGTGTCTCCTTCCTTTCTGGGGTGCTGCTGGGTTTCTAAGAAGAGACAGGTCGCCTAAACAGCAGCTCTGTTTTCACTCACAGGGTTGGAACTCCAGGTCCAGTATGATTTCCTCACGGAAGAGAACATTGTGTCACTGCAGGAAACATTTTTTTTTCTTTCCTTCAGGATGGTATAACTCGAAGTCATTCGACTTCTGCATATTCTTACAATGACAGTCATGTGTCAGTTTTATACTTAGGAAAAATAAAGTATAGAAAGAATGAGCAATTTGACCACACTTTCTCCTTTGCAGGCACAGGATGGTGAGATTCAGAATGCGTGACTTGTATAAGGTAACACCAGTTTCCTCCCCTTCTTTGAATATATCTCCCCCTCCAGCCCATCCTGAGAAACTTTCCTATGGTTCTTAAAGCTAGCTGCAACCTGGAAATGAGACAGAAAGCCCCTCAAAGGTGACTGGAATGCTATTTCAAAACCCTTTTAGGGACTTCCCTGGCAGTCCAATGGTTAGGTCTCTGTGTGTCCAATGCAGGGGGCCTGGGTTCAATCCCTGGTTTGGGGAACTAAGATCCCACATGCTGTGTGGCCAAAATCAATAAGTAACTGGCTTTAAAAAAGAAAGAAAAAGAAAGAAAAACCCTTCAAGTCATTGAAGACTGTCAAGGAAAGGGTTGGGGGAGAATGATAAATACATACATAGCTCCAACAGAAAGATCATTTGGAAAGGACTGTTAGATTAAAACCAAGCTAGCCAGGGAATGTTAAAAGAAGGGAAAGTCTGACGAGCATTTTAATGCCAACCTTGTTCCCAATGAGAGAAGTACAGGAAAGCTCTCCAACAGACAAGCAAATAAAATCCAGCATCATTAATTCATAGGAATGATATAAAAAAAAAAAGCAGCGAAAAAAAGCTTTGTGCCTTTTTAAAAATGCATGTTTTTGAATGTTGTTTCTCTCTCCCCACTCTTGCTTCTAGCATACTGCATACATTAAAGAAGCTGAGAAAGAAAAAAAAAATCAGCAAGTGTTTTTTAACATAAAGCTATAAAGCCTACGTTTCCTCTGTCGCGTTGAGTACGTTCAGTTGCCTGTCTTACCCACGGACCTTAGATGCTGGCAGAGGGTCTGAGTTGGACTCGGTAAACCCTGGTCTCCTCTCCAGCTTGGCATGCTTCTTTTGCTCCTTAGTCCTTCGCTATAATCTTGCCTCGCTTTGTAGCTGCTAGTATAGACAAATGGTTCCTTTGTTTAGCCTCTTCAAAGGCTTGGTTTATTGTTCCGTAAGTGCCAAACCCAAGCCAATCTCAGAAGTTTCCACACTTTCACTCACTTGGCCTGTCTTCGCCATGGTCCTTTTGGGCAACATCTGTCTTCAGGATGGACCCTAGCTGGGTTGGAGGTGAGGAGATGACTGAAATGGAAACTCACTAGATAGAAACTTCTACTTTTCAATCTTTGACCTTCCTTTGGAAGCCAGGGGAATGGGAGACTATTCCTTGGACAGGCTTGTGGAGATCCCAAACCAAGGCTTTTGGACTTTGTGCAAATAGCTCACCCTTGGTTATGCATAGTTTTAAATTCTGTTCCTTCTGTGACTACCTTTAAATGGATGTCATGACAGAAGGGGATTTCTTGAAAGTACCTAGTGCCCTTGGATCACCTTGGCCCTTTGCCATTTTCTTAACTTTGCTGCTGCCAGGGAAACTGATGGCTTTCGAAGATGATTTCTTTTTTAGTAGATCAGTGGTCTTTGACTGAAGATGATTTTGCCCTCAGGGGACATTTGAAAATGCTTAGAGACATTCAGGGGTTGTTACCAAGGAATGTTCCTACTAGCATACACTGGGTAGAGGTCAGGGATGTTGCTAAATGTCCAACAGCGCCGAGGACAGCCCTCCAACAGAACAGTGTCAGCCCTGATACGTCAGAGTGAGAATCCCAGTGTGACTCCTCCTGACATTAACACATCCAGCTGCTTCTTCCGTTTCCACCGTTGACTCTTCTTTCTCCTCTACCCGCTACAGGTCGCTTCTAGACTTGGCTTGCAGTGGATTCCAAATGGTTCTGAGGGTCCCCTTCCTTTTAACCTTGTGCACTGATTCATTCATTGCTAAATCTGGCAAATCCCATGACATCTCTAAGTCTCACTACTTTTCTCATCTGTAAAGTGGGACTACTGTCATCATAGTGTCTTTCTCTCTCTCTTTTTAACTGGAGGATAATTGCTTTGCAATGTTATAGTGGTCTCTGCTGTACATCAGTGAGCACTGGTCATAACTGTATATATACCCTCTCCCTCTAGAGCCTCCTGCTCCCCTTTCCACCCCTCTAGACGTCACAGAGGGCCAGGCTGGCCTCCCTGTGCCATACAGCCACTTCCCAGTAGTTATCTGTGTTACACATGATAAAGTATGTATGTCAATGCTGCTTTCTCAATTGTCCTAATCTCTTCTTCCCCTCTATGTCTGTGTCTCCATTTCTTCTCCATAAATAAGTTCATCAGCTATATTTTTTAGATTCCATATATATGCATTAGTATACAGTATTTGCTTTTCTCTTTCTGACTTACTTCAGTCTGTAACAAGCTCTCAGTTCATCCACCTTACTACAATTGACTCACATTCATCCCTTTTAATGGCTAAGTAATATTCCATTGTATATATGCAGCATAACTTTATCCATTCATTGGCTGATGGACATCTAGGCTGCTTCCATGTCCTGGCTATTGTACATAGGATAACATCTTTCTTATTGAGGATATTATAAAGATTAAATGAGATAATGCATTTGATACAGAACTTGGTGCTTGGACTAGAGTAGGAAATGGCAACCCACTCTAATATCTTTTCATGGAATTTTCTATGCACAGAGGAGCCTGGCAGGCTATAGTCCATGGGGTCACAAAGAGTCAGACTATATTGAACACACACACACACACACACACACACA
>SJYW01033525.1:26388-89131 GCA_006410735.1 Raphicerus campestris
GCATTTAATTACATGGATTAAAAGTCCTGTTCTCTTCAGAAAAAAATAAGAATTAAGAAAAACATAGTTGGAAAAGTAGAGATGATTTTTATAACTCTGTACAAGCTAAAAAAAAAGGAAGAAGAAAAATGCAGCTTTATAGTCTTTTTAAAAACTGTCTTGTTATTAGGATTAGCAGAATTCTTTACCTCACAGCTTCTGGTTTCTTCATTTTTTTTTTTTTTTTCCCTCCACAATGAAGTGCTCTTGCTTGCCTTGGGGGCTGATGCAAGGGTTCTATGGGGGCATGCATAGTAATTTTCAAGCTATGTTGCCTAAGCTGGCATTTTGGTCGGTGTCTATATGTAGTAGGTCTTATTATTATTATTATTGCCATGCTGCACGGCTTGGGGGATTTCCCTTTCCTGACCAGGAATTGAACCTGGGTTACAGCAGAGAAAGCACTCAATTGTAACTGCTAGACCACCAGGGAACGTAGTCTCATTATTGAGGGTGAAGCAGAGGCTGGGTAACCCTGCTCCTCACTTTCTGTTTGCACACCCAGGCGGTCACTGCACCCTGCCTCCAGCCTACAAATTAAATTGGACTCCTCCCTGTGACCTCAACATCAATGCCCTTGGAAACTCTTGCTGCCCGCCTGCGGCCATCTTGGAATTCTTACCCTCGCTGCGTTTCTACCGGGAGGGATGTGGCGGAGGGAGTTGACGTTGGACACTGGCCAGGGGACTTCACAGGCCCAACAAAGAATTTTTGAAAAGGGTGGAATTGGTAATAGGCAGAGGGGAATTCCGCGGATAAATAATAATTTATGCAAGGAATGCCATCTGCTTCTCTGTCGAAGCATTAATGCATAATTGCGGGCTCAGTTCCCTTCCTCTTCCTTGCCCTTTACCTTTCAACTCCTTAAATAATTATATTGACACCTCCCTGGCCTGACTGGGTGGGAGGAGAGGTAGAAGGCATCCTGCTTGGATGCTTGTTGCCTCCAGTGTGCCATAAAACTGAAATAATTAACTGTAATGCTCTAAGGATTAAACACTAAATAAGAACATATTGAAGTTCTGGCCAGTATATCTGAATGTTGTGCTGGAAATTAATGAAAACCGGCTTCACGGGAGATGCAAGTGTTACTGGCTCAGTTGTGTCCGACTCTGCAATCCCATGGACTCTAGCCCACCAGGCTCGTCTGTCCATGGGATTCTCCAGGCAAGAATACTGGAGTGGGTTTTCTGCTCCAGGGGATGGATCTTCCCGACCCAGGGATCAAACCCTGGTCTCCTGCATTGCAGGAAGATTCTTTACCATCTGAGCCACCAGGGAAGCCCTACTGGAGATATAGGATTGTACATTAAATTTGGTCTTTGAATAAAAACTCTGCTGTAGGATTCTCTAATTGGATTAGGAATCAAAAGCTCTGTGCCCCCAATCCCTCTCCACGTTACTGTACTCTAACTTTGGCATCTACCAGAATGCTTAGAAATTATGTATGAATTCTCTGTCTCTTTGGAGAAGGAAATGGCAACCCACTCCAGTATTCTCGCCTGGAGAATCCCATTGACGGAGGAGCTTGGTGGGCTACAGTCCACGGGTCGAAAAGAGTCAAACACGACTGAGTGACCTCACTTCACTCTCTGTCTCTTTAGCCCGGATAGGTTTTGCCAAAGGAAGTGAGGAATAAACCAGAGTCTAGGAGGAGGGAAGTGGACAGGGGACGATTTTGGGAATCATACTAAAGAACTGTGAGTGGAGACAACAAAGCAACTTGAAGACTGAAATTTTCCTGCTGCTATGTTGGCTCAAGTGTAAGTTTTGACCTTGTCAGTGTTTATAACATTTTAATGTAGGTGCCGATACTTGGGCTTCCCAGGTGGCTCAGTGGTAAAGAATCCACCTGCCAATGCAGGAGTTGAAGGAGATGTGGGCTTGATCCCTGGGTGGAGAAGATCTCCTGGAGGAGGAAATGGCAACCCACTCCAGAATTCTTGCTTGGGAAATCCCATGGACAGAGCAGCCTTTTGGGCTATAGGCCGTGGGGTCATATAGAGTTGCATGTAATTGAGCATGCAGGTATGCATGCCAGTACTTAGAAGTCAGTAGGTTTCACATAAAAATCTGAAAGTCTGCCTTCCCTTGAAGTCAGCTCTGGTAAGTTTGGGCCTAGATTTCCATGTGGGTGGAGGTGAGAAGCAATCAGCTTTCCATTTTGACTCTGTCTCCACCACTCCCTTACTCTGGGCACCTTCACTTTATGACCTTTTTCTGGCTTCTGCATGGTTTTTGTAAGCCTTTGAATTTATGACCCCAATTCAAAAAATTTCCTTGTTGATTCACAGTTGCCATTGTAAGGAAAAGTTTCATCCAGAGAAAAGAGATATTTATTGAATAGTGATGATATTAGCCAACATTAAGCACACACTATGTGCCCATTGGTCTGACCCTATTTTTTATAACAACTTTATTGAGATAAAAATCACATATCATACAATTCATCTATTTAAAGTGCATGGTTCAAGGAATTTGCTGGTGGTCCAGTGGTTAAAGCTTCATGATTTCATTGCCAACGGTGTGGGTTCAGTCTCTGGTCAGGGAACTAAGATCCTGCAAGCTATGAGACAGCAGCCAAAAAAAAAAAAGTGCATGGTTCAGTGTTCTTTTTCTGTATTCAGAGTTATGCAGCTATCACCACAATCAACTTTAGAACATTTTTATCACCCTCAAAAGCGACCCTGTCCCTATTGGCAATTACTCTCCATTTCCAATAACACTCCACTCTTCAGCATCAAGTACTCTTTCTATCTCCATGGGTTTGTTTATTTTTGCCATTTCGTGTTCATCGTATCAGACTACATGTGGTCCTCTGTGACAGCCTCTTTCATTTAGCATAATGTTTTCAAGATTCATGTCGTGGCATTTATTGATATTACATTTTTAATTAATTAATTTCTTTTTATTAATGAATACTATTCCATGGTATGGATATATCACATCTCTGTTATCTCTTCATCCATTGGGTTGTTGATGGACATTTGGGTTGTTTTCACTTCTTCCTATTGTGAATAATGTTGCTATGAACATTCCTCTGCACATTCTTATGTAGACATAGGTTTTCATTTCTCTTGGGGGTGGGAATCTGGGTTATATGGTAACTCTATGTTTAACCATTTGAGGAAATTGCAAATTGTTTCCCCAAGTGTCTGCACTATTTTTTATTCCTACTGGCAGTGTGCTGAGCTGCAATGGTTCAGTCAGTAAAGAATCTGCCTGCAATGCAGGAGACCAGGGTCCAATCCCTGAGTTAGGATATGGCAACCCACTCCAATATTCTTGCCTGGGAAATCTCATGGACAGAGGAGCCTGGTGGGCTACAGTCCATGAGGTCACAAACAGTAGAACACAGCTTGCCCCCCCCTACCGCCACTGCTCCCACTGGCAAGGTATGAGGGTTCTGATTTCTCCATATTCTCACCAACCTTTATTGTTATCTGTCTTTTTTTATTATAGTCATGTTAGTTGGTGTGAAATGGTGTCTCACTGTGGTTTTGATTTGCATTTCCCTGATGGCGAGTAATATTGCGCATCTTTTCATGTGCTTGTTGGCCATTTGCCAGGCCTGTTTTAAGGGCTTAAGTGAAGGAATCCTCAGCCCCATGACAACTGCAGGTGACAAGTGCTGTTACTGCTCCTTTCCCCATGACATGCCAAGCTCAGACTGAGTTGCCAGTGTCTTTTCAGCAGATGGGCTTCCTGATTGCTCAGCAGGTAAGGAATCTGCCTGCAATGAGGGAGACCTGGGTTGGGAAGATCCCCTGGAGAAGGGAAAGGCTACCCACTCCAATATTTTGGCCCGGAGAATTTCATGGACTATACAGTCCATAGAGTCACAAAGAGTCAGACATGACTGAGTGATTTTTCACTTTCAGATGCTATTAATCCTTATTACTTACAAGGAAATTTTAGCTCCTGGTTCTGGACAGGAGAGCNCCTTGCAATTACATTGCTGAGGTGCTCTCCAATTTCTAAAGCTGGAAGAATAAAATATCTCGTTGCTTTCAGACAGCATGAGTAACACTCCCCTGTGCTCCCCACAGATATTCACCTAATGTTGGTAAAGTCAAAGATGCTTATATTGGTCAGGTTACAGAGTGACCTGAATTTTGCAATAAGAAGTTCATGATCTAGAGTGACATACTATCCTGGTCTTCTGCAACCCAGGAAAACCATGGTGGTTAGTCATTCTAATTGCTAACCAGAAACATCCTCCAAGTTACAAACACACATTGACTTTTCTTCTCTCATTATTCTTCCTGGTTAGTTCATATCTGTAATGATTCACAGAAGATGCACTTGTTTGATTTCAGAATTCGATTTTCAGAAATGAATCAATGTTACTTTTAGCTAATAGTTTGGATTTATGATGAGAGATTTGTAGAAGAGAAGAAGAGATTTGTAGAAGAGAAGAGAATGGAAACCCACACCAGTATTCTTGCCTAGAGAATCCCATGGACAGAGGAGCCTGACAGGCCACATATAGTCTATGGAGGCACAAAGAATTGGACACAACTTAGCAACTAACACTTTCACTTTCACTTTTTTCATGATAAGAGATCAACTTTGAAAAACCAAAGACAACTTTGGGAAAAAGTATGTACATAGCAAATTGTGCCATAAAAAAATAATGGAGAAAAAGGTAAAGGTGTTGTAAATATATATTATAAAACTATAACTGTATAATGACCTGCTTAAAACACTAGTTAGATCATGTTAACATTGCAGGTAAATCCCTGGGCTACCTCCCCACTGCCTCTCTTTCCAGTTAAAACTCACATTCCATTATGCATCCATCTCACAAGCATTCACTGACCACCTTTGTGCAATGCACTATACAGTGATAGAGACTCTAGATTAGACACGAGCGTTCAGGTTGGCAGCTCCAAATGGGAGGTTAAAATTAGAGCAGTACAGACTAAGAGGCGCCATACCTGAAACCTCTGCAGCTGGAGACAAAAAGGCAGGGGAAAAATTTAACTTATTACCAGGAACATTGTCCTAAATTGACCGATATTTTCCAAATTTTAAGTCTTTTCTAATGCTCTATGTTTCTGTACATCTCAAAATTCTATGCTTCCTTCATAAGCAAGCCAAAAGTTTCAGGAAACATATTTTAACCCCTAGTCGAGATTTAATATTCCTTTGTCTAAAATTCCACAATAATTAGAATTTCTTTCAGGATAGCATATTTATTAATGTCTTTATATATTACCAAACAAAAGTTTACCTCACACCATACATGAAATACATTCTAAAGACATTAGAACACTAAATATTTAAAAGTCAACGGAAAAGAATAGTAGGTAATATTTCTCTGATATTCCATAGAGAGAATTTTTTAAATGTTACAACAATAAAACAAATGTCATAAAGATAAAATATCAGCTACAACTCTGGTTGCATTTAATAAAAACCCACAAGAAATTAGTTTAAGTTGAAAAGGAGAATTTATTATATGTATTAATATCTGTTAGTCACTCACTCTGCAACCCCATGGACTGTAGCTGGACAGGTTCCTCTGTCCATGGAATTTTCTAGGCAAGAATACTGGACCACTAGGGGATCTTCCCCATCCAAGGATTGAACCCACATCTCTTATCTCCTGCATTGGCAGACACATTCTTTACCACTAGCACCACCTGGGAAGCTCATGTATTAATATATGGAGATGCAAAGGCAAGCGTGTGGCTGGACCCCAGAAAAAACTAGAAGCGGAGACCTGAACCCCATTAAAATATTTTTAATCTCTGCTGTCCTTTGTACAACTCCTTCAATTCTAATCCCTGCATGTGTTCTCTCCATTTCTCTATCAGTATGGTGAAAGGCAGTGTGTTGACAACTGTTGAGCTTCCAGTTTAGTAGGCTGGATATGGGAAGAGAGATGGACTTGCCCTCTCTTGACCCTCATATGAAAGTCCAACAAATGCATTATGCATTAGTTGTTCAGTCGTGTCCAACTCTTTGGGACACAGACTGTAGCTGGCCAGGCTCCTCTGTCCATGGAATTCTCTAGTCAAGAATACTGGAGTGAGTTGCCATTGCTCTCTCCAGGGGATCTTCCTGACCCAGGGATGGACCCCACATCTCTTAATCTCCTGCATGGGCAGGCAGGTTCTTTACCACTAGCGCCACCTGGGAAGTTCAGCAAAAGAGATTAGCATTTCTTCATATACTCAGTTGTGGATATCCCACTCAAAATGGACAAAACCCAGAAATTAAGAATGGAAGAAAGAACAATTACAATGAAATACAATAGGACATTGTGGGGAAATGTTCAGCTTCATTAATAGTCAATGAAGTGTGAATTTAAATAACCATCAATTGCAAAGATTTTGCCTAGGGAATTGACTTTTTTTTAAATTTACAATGCTTACAAATCCAGAGAAATACACTCTTTTATACACTCATGTAGGCATGTAAATTGATGCAAGCTTTCTTGAGGGTAATTACTATGCATCAAGATCTTTGAAAATGAACATAACTGAAGACATAAATAGACAATATTTTTCATGAAAATATATCTATTGAAACATTTTGGATAGCAAGAATTGGAAATAGATACACATCTGGCAACAGAGTTACCTAAAAAAAACCTTTGTCTTTTGAGATGAAATATTGTACATATTAAAACCTTATTTTACTAAATATTAAATAACATAGAAAATGTCATTAAGGGAAAAACACAATGCCATTAAGAGAAAAACCCAACATCTGATACGCAACATAATTCTAGTATAGGTATAAACACTGGGGAAAAAATTGGAAGAAAATGCACCTAAATCTTGATATTGTTAACTCTCTGAGTGGTAGAGCTTGAAATTATTATTTTTCTCCTTTGGCAAACTGCTCATATTTTTAGTGTCAGACCTGAGAATGTGACTGAGCCAATCTAGGAGTGTATGTTCAACAGAAATACTTTCTAGACTCTGGGAAACTTGAACAATAACAAATACAGAATTTCAACATGAAATTCTTTAATGGAAGAGGGCTGTAGTAAAATATGTTGCTTAATTTTGAGATTCTGTAACCTTTTCAGGTGTTCTACATGATAATGATTGCCTGTTATACCATTTTGCACAATGTCTAAATCAGTGAATGAAAAGTTTCATTAAAAGGCTTTATTAATGTTTCAAATAAATATGCAGAGATATTAAAACCTAATGGAAAAGAATAAAAAGAAAACGTAGCAGAGGGCTTTGCATTTTTAAATATCTGCATTAAATGTCAAAAACTTGCATCCTGACTACAACATATCTGAAATGACTGATTAAAAGGTGCCTTTTTTCATAGAAACATAGACCCTCTTCTTATTTTTATAAATGGAAAAAGAAATAAAAGTTGTTGATATAAATCCAAAATTAATTTCTCCAAAGGCTGTGTCATAGAGAAGGTTTGTATTTCTGATCAATAATTTTTTAACTTTTCATTAAAATGAGCACAAAAGCAAAATACTTAAGACTGCAAATTATTTTTGTCCCAAAGAAAGAAGGTCATTGTATCACATTTTTCAAAATGTGTTTTTCAGGACATGTGTTTGCATGTCCCAGTTGCAAAAAAAAAAAAAACCTGTTCTGTAATCAAATGAATCTGAGGGACATTGGATTAAACAGAATCAAATTGGTTTCTTTACTATAGAGCTTCTCAAAGGATTTTATATGTTATCATGCAGTGTGAATTTCCAAAAAGGGATGGTATTCAACCATCTTCCCAAACATACTTGACCACTGAACTCTTTTTGTATGCAGCATCTCATGGGTGACTTCTGGGCACGCACATTTGTAAATACTGCTCTGTCAGAACTGTGAGCTTCCACTTGTTCTGGCTTCAGACATCAGTTCTCATCTTTAGCAGCAATATTTCCTTCTCAGCAAGATGAAATTTCAGCTTGAGGAATAGCAGAAATAGAAAGGGAAGAAAACTAGAAAACTATGATGAAATGTCTAACACAGCTTCCCTGGAACTACAGGTTGTGAACTTGGCATATTTCATCGATTTAATTAATAAGTAGATAAATGAAATTTGAGCCTTTTCAGCATTTAAATGAGATGTTAAAAGCTAAAAATGTAACTGCTCTCCAGAGACATTAGAATGATCACAGACGTTCATAAGAATAAAACTTTGGCATGAATCCTTTGGCAATATTCCTGGTTCTGGCCTGAAATCAGCAGCTGAATAGGAGATGAGCCATTCCTCCAGGATGCAGTGGTGCTGGCAGCCTGAAGAAAGTGAGCGTTTAGAGAGAATCAGAGCTCTGAACATGCTTGGGAACGATGGACTATAATAGTTGAGAGAGGGTGAGCCATCATTGCTAAAAAGGCAGTGATGGGGAAAGTCACGCTTATCTAACTGCCTCAACAACCACCTCCTCTCTCATAAGCCTCTTGGTCTTGGCACAGCTTACTACTTTATCAGGCAAGACGTTTAAAGCAAAAAGAGGCTCAATTCAATTGATTGATCTTTTGTTGGGGACAATGTACTATGCTCAAATCATCGTACTGAGTCCTGGCAGAGAGGGCAAGTATCAACAAAGACTGTCCCTACCCCTAAGAAACAGACTCCAGCTTATAATTTTACACCAAAATGCAGTCCTCAAATATGAGCTAGATTGTGTGTGTATATGTTTGTGTTAAGTTGTTTCAGTCACATCTGACTCTTTGCAACCCTATGGGCTGTAGCCTGCCAGGTTCTCGGTCCATGGGATTTTCCAGGCAAGAATACTGGAGTGGGTTGCCAGGGCTCTCCTCCAGGGCATCTTCCCGACTCAGGGATCGAACCTGCATCTCTTCATCTCTTGCACTGGCAGGCAGGTTCTTCACCACTAGCACTGCCTGGGAAACCCCATGAGATAGATTATATGTTATCAAAAGTGAGGGAAGAGTTCAGCTCTCAAAGAAGAATCAGGAAAGACTTTCACCTTGTGGCTAGCTAGCATGGTTTTAGATATGAATAGGTTGCCAATAAAATTTGATGAATTGAATTACATTGAATATCACTGGCATAAGAGTACTTTAGGCTTTGAGTACCTTTTTTTTCTTTTATGTGCTATTGGAATTTATTAAGAAAAAATACTGGTGGCATCTGCTAACCTGTTCATAAAGCATAACCGTTTTCTTAACTAGTCTTTCCCAGAACTGGCTATCCTTTGAACAAATTCCTCACCCCATAGGCATATTTTATTTTTCCTCAAAGGCCATTCCTACTGAATTCATGCTATCTCTGAGACATCAAGGAGAGAGCTTGGGTGTGGTCACTATCTCAAGGGGGGACACCATACCCCATTGTCCCTTTTCAAAGGACACCGAGATCTGAAGACGTTTGTAGCAGATTTGGTCAAAAGCCAGACCACTGAGTCTGTCCTCATCCTTACACACAGCTCTGTCCTCATGCAGGACTTCTTGAAAAATAAAAGTTCAGATACCCCTTGTCCTTTCACTGTCCATTAGGTCAAGAAACACTTGCTACCCCTCCAAATTCACCTACCACGAAATCTTAATAAAGAATATTTTGATCTCCAAAACTAAACAAGAAGAGGTTAAGCTGAATAGGAAGAGAGTATTTATCAAAGGGAATCTTAGAATTTAAATACATAGCCTTGAAATTAAAGGTGCAGTAAATATAGGCCTATAGTAAATTGCTTATGATGTAATAAACTAGAATTATAGATGTGGAAATAAACAGAGGCAATATAATATTGTATATTTAAGGAGCAGCTATCAACAAAGGAATAGATCAAATTTCCATCTTGTTTTCTGTTGATAGCTTCTGAAATGGCTATTATTCGGCAAGAATGTAAAACAGGAGTCAACAGTACTGAAGCTTTCCATTTCTTGATTGTCAGCTAATAGTTTTATCCTTCCTTCCCAGATGACCTCGGAATTTATCACAACAGGCACATAGCAGCTAGTTGAGGCAATAGGCGGAGTTAAAGGAAAACCTGCTTTCCCTGTTTATTGCTTGTTCAAGGAAAATAAACAAAGAAAGCTGATTTTTGTGTGGTACATCTATTTAGCTTTCTTTGCAAAATCAAGTTTTTTTTTTTATTTTTTCAAAACCTAGAGACTATTGTTTGAAGTACTGAATAAAGTAACATTTTACAAAGAGGAAAAGAATACAGCAATTAAAAGCAGCCACTATTAAAATTCTCTTGAGACAATGAGGATACTGTATTAGTTTCCTGTGGCTGCTATAACAAATTACCACAAGCTGATTGGCTTAAAACAACAGACATGTGTTCTCTCACAGCTCTGGAGCCCAGAAGTCCAAAACCAAGCTGTCAGTAGGGTCGCACTCACTCTAGGGATGATCCCATTTCTTGCCTCTTCCAGCTTCCGATGGCTGCAGGCATTCCTTGGCTTGTGACTGCACCTCTCCTCTCTCTGCTGCTCTCTGTCCTCACCTGCTCCCAGGGAATGCTAACCAGTCTCGTGACTTTAATTACCACCTTTGGTGATAACTCCCAAATTTTTAGCTTCAGTCCAGACCTCTCCCATAAAGTTCAGATCCATATTGCGACTTCCTGGTTGATACCTCTGCTGGCAATAAGTGATTTTGATCACAAAATCACTATGCTCCAAGTCAAACACCTCTACTTAGGGGTCATCAGCAAATCCTGCCAGCTCTACAATTTTTATTTGGAACTCAACCACTTTTTGTCATGCCCCAATACCTGTACCAACCATTATCATCTCTCACCTGGATTGTCTCAGTGCCTCTTATTAAAATGACCTATTACTGCATCTGCTCCAGGAGAAGATCTCTCTGCTTCTGTTCTTGCCTTTCTCTTCCCTTCAGTTCAGTTCAGTCGCTTAGTCATGTCCAACTTTTGGAAACCCCATAGACTGTAGCACACCAGGCTTCCCTGTTCATCACCAACTCCCAGAGCTTGCTCAGCTCATGTCCATCAAGTCGATGATCCCATTCAACCATCTCATCCTCTGTCATCCCCTTCCGCTCCTATCTCCCTTCCCTTCAGTCCATTCTTAATATGGAAACCAAGGGGGGTTAGACAAATCCAACCCCCTTTAATCTCACATTACTGCCACATTCACAACACTTCTGGCATTTCTGGTCATCCAATGTGCGGAGGTTTTCCCACACGGAGCAATTCTCTGCAATGCCAACTGGGTGTCCCACGATTTAACCTGAATTTAACTCAATNCGCTCCTGTCTCCCTTCCCTTCAGTCCATTCTTAATATAGAAACCAAGGGGGGTTAGACAAATCCAACCCCCTTTAATCTCACATTACTGCCATATTCACAACACTTCTGGCATTTCTGGTCATCCAATGTGCAGAGGTTTTCCCACACCAAGCAATTCTCTGCAATGCCAACTGGGTGTCCCACGATTTAACCTGAATTTAACTCAATGAAACCTGGAGATTGTGTTAGATCTCATGGGGTTAAAGACTCAGTCCCATAGACTCCCCTGTAGCTTCAGATGCCAATCTCAAACGGTAGGTTCCCAGGCCACCTACAACTTCCATTCAAGTTGGCTACAAAGCAGAGGTTCCCGTGACCTCTTCCCTCATGGATCTGTTTGTTAGAGCAGCTCCCAGAGCTCAGAGAAATAGTTACTTATGTTTGCCAGTGTGTTAAACTGTATTTTAAAGCTTTCCCCTGATGGACAGAGGCCTGGCATGCTGCAGCCCATGGGGTCGCAAAGAGTTGGACATGACTTAGCAACTAAACAAACAACACAAACCAAACAAACTTCCTGTTATATGGATGTGTTCACCAACCTGGAGCCTCTATGAAACCCATTCTTCAGGCTTCATTATATAGTCATGATTGATGAGCTCCCTGGCCAGCGATGGTTGATTTACCTCTAACCTCTCCTCCAGGGAAGTCAGAGGGTAGTATTGAAAGTTCTAACCCTCTAATCACTTGGTTGGGTCTGCTGGCAACCATCCCCCATCCTTAGAGGTGGTTTCCAAAGTCACCTGATTAACATAACAAAGACACATTGATTGCTCTCACCACTTAGGAAATTCTAAAGGCTTTAGGAGCCTTTTCTGTGCCAGAGAATGTAGAAGATCAAAGAATATGTTTCTTTTATTAAGTTACAAAATCACACAGGGTGATTCTCTTGAAATATGTCATATCATATCACTATTCTTCTCAAAACCTTCTAGTGATTCCCATCTCACTCAGTATTTAAAACCCAGAGTCCTATTTTGGCCTATATGGCTCTCTGTGATTCCCACTGTGGGACATTCTATTCCTTCCAACAAGAATGCTCTCCCATTATCTTCAGAGTAGCTTCTTTACCTCCTTCAGGTTTTTACTCAAAAGTTGTCCCCTCGGTGAGATCTTTCCTGGTCTCTCATCTTGACATGTCAATGGCTTTCTTGCTGATGAATGTAAACCTCAAAATTCAAATTTTTGTCTGTTTTGTTCACAGTTGTATCCCATGTGCCTAGAACAGTGTCTGGCTCACAGTAGGGTAGACATTTTATAAATAAATGAACAAATGAATGAATGAATCATCAAATGAAAGAACGACTTCTTCAATAGTTATAGATATGACAAAGCAATGGCCAATTGAAGTAAAACAACAAAACAAACATAAATATATGTGGGGTGTTATTGCATCTCTGAAATGGTTGTTATGGGAATATATTCATCATTATCAGGTTAAGTAGAATCAAAGCAATGTATTTGTTTTATAGGAACAAGATTGAGTGCTATTATTTGTGTGTGTGTGTGTGTGTGTGTATGTGTGTGTGTGTGTGTGTGTGTGTTTCATCTTCAATGAGATGGATTCCTGGAACAATGGAGTACTGTTTTTCTTAAATTCTTTTGGGGAAGAATGGTGTACATTTCATACTGCCCACTCATCATCCAGAACAGGCTCCATCTAGAGTGAGCTGGAGTGGAAACAATGGGCAATAATAGAACAGCTTCTCTATATAATATGTGCCTGTGACGAGGACCTTAATTTCCACCATTTTATACTTATACTGCCTTGGCTGGAATACCTCCCTGCTCCACAGAAAACTAGGGAATGACCAGTTCTCTTTTGTCATAACTAAAAACAGCTTTCTTCAGGGAAAGCACACATATACTTAATAGATGTGTGTTGAACTGAGCTACACTTCTGTAAGCCATAAAGTCAGAGAAAAAGATCTTTAGGGGAAAGCAATGATTTGAAAGCAGATTAGGAAGCAGGTTATTAAGTATCCTTGGAAACAAAGTAAAAATAAATTTTAAAAATATATTCAATCAATGGGATCTACATCAAGGCTGGGTCATTTTAATATACAAATTTCTGGACTCCATTCCTTGACATTACAATTCTATGGGGTTATATATGAAATAGGGTCTAGAGAATGTTTGGAAACCATTGTTTTGGATTTACCTTAGATATTCTTGTAAAAGTGCAGAATTTGGTCTTGGCCTTCTCAAAGCACTGCTTTTTGCCTATAGTATTATGCTGTTGACCCTACAGCAGTAGGCTTTATAATTACAAACAATTCTCTTGGAAGTCTATTTGGAACTATGTGATGCAAGCCACGAGTTCTGACTAGGTTTCCATCTCCCCATCACCACGTCCCACTGAAGGCAACCTACCCCTGTGTGGGATGCAGCCATCTGTTAGTTTCCAGCTGTGTCCCTATCATCACAAAACACTACTGTCTACATCTTAACATGAACTTGGTGTAGGAGTCTACCCAATAGAGAGAAAAACCCTGCTGCCTAAGTTTTACTGCAACTTCAAGTGAATTTTTCTCTGCTTACTGTAAATCAGTATGCTATGAATTCAGAATCCTATTGAAAGAGAATGGTACATGCATAGATGTAACTTCTGTTAAACTTTGCACCTTCAATTTCAATACTCTTGGGCTAAAAAATGAAAATGATGTGTATCTGAGTCAGCAAGGGCTGCTATGATAAATACCATAGACTGGGTGGCTTCAACAGCAAACATTTGTCTCTCACAGTTTGGCGGTTGGGGAGTCCAAGTGATGATGACAGCAGATCTGGTGTCTGGTGAGAACATGCTTCCTGGCTTGTAGATGGTTATCTTTTCTCCCAGCCTCACATGATGGAGACTGCTCTTTCTTCTGCTTACAAAGATGCTCATTCCATCATTAGGGCTCACCTCTTCCTATCTCATTACTCCAAATATTGTCACATTAGGCCTTCAAAATATGAATTTGGAGGATCACAAACATTCAGTCTATAGCATTCTAGCCTTGATTCTTTCAAAATCCAGGTCCTTCTCACATAAAAATGCATGTGTTTCATATCAACAGCCCCAGAGATCTTAACTTGTTCCAGCATTAACTCTAAAGCCCAAGTCTAATCTAAACTTCATCTAAATCAGAAATGGGTGAGGCTCCAGGCAGAATTCACCCCAAGACAAAATTCTCCCCCCGCTACAAACTTGTGAAAACAAATAAGTTATTTACAAAATACAATGTTGGGACAGGCATGAAACAGTTATTCCAACTTCAGAAGGGGGAAATCAGAAAGAAGAAACAGGTGATGCATCCCAAAGAAGACTGAACTCTACTCAAGGTGTCCAAGAGAGATCAAGTTTTGGAAATAACCCTCTTTGGCTCAGTGTTCTGCCATTTGGACCCACTGCAGTAGCAGAAATCAGCCCACAGCTTGATGGAGCACTGAGTGGCCCACTGTGATGATCAGGCCACTTCACAGCTTTGCCCAAGGAGGCTACACTCTCAAAGTTCCCTGAGCAGCCCTGCTCCCACATCTCTCATGTTGCCCCATATCAAAAAAAAAAGTGGTTTTGAGTTTTAAAACTACTTCAGAATATGTGCACATATCTTATTTTTTCACACTCTTTGTTGAGTGAGCACGTGTGGTGACTTTCCTCAGTTGAGAGATGCAGAGCAGAAGGGACAGAGTCTTTCACATTAGTTTTGCTGGTACCAACATCCATTCTTCCCTGCAGAGTGTAAGTGTAAAAACCAAGACAAAGCCCTTAGACCCTCATGAACAAAGCCTAAATACCCACATTTATTAAGAAAAAAATGTTTTCTAGAACACAAAGAATTTTGTTGTGTATAGAATATTTGATGTGCTACCTTTATCATCCCAACCCAGGGATAAACCTGGGTATCCTGCATTACCAGCAGATTCTTTACCACCTTCCCACCTGAGCTATGAGGGAATCCTACCTTTATCATTTTAAATGACACCAATATTCACAAGTGAAAGTGAAAGTGAACATTCAGGAAACTAAGATCATAGCATCTGGACCCATCACTTCATGGCAAATAGATGGGGAAACAGTGTCGGACTTTATTTTGGGGGGCTCCAGAATCACTGAAGATGGTGGTTGCAGCCATGAAATTAAAAGATGCTTACTCCTTGGAAGGAAAGTTATGACCAACCTAGATAGCATGTTGAAAAGCAGAGACATCACTTTGCCAACAAAGTACTCATCAGCCAAAGTACTGGAAGAAGAGTTGACTCATTGGAAAAGACTCTGATGCTGGGAGGGTTTGGGGGCAGGAGGAGAAGGGGACGACAGAGGTTGAGATGGCTGGATGGCATCACCGACTCGATGGACGTGAGTTTGAGTGAACTCTGGGAGTTGGTGATGGACAGGGAGTGCTGTGATTCATGGGGTCACAAAGAGTCGGACACGGCTGAGCAACTGAACTGAAATGAACTGAACTAAATATTCACAAAGTCAGAACCTGACTCGAAATAAAACAAGATCTTTTCTACTTTCTGACCTTTTCATATTGTTTGGACAATGTTTTCTAATTTATTATTTGTCATGATCTCAGGCTGAAAATGATGGGTGAGCTGGGAAGAAGCTGGGAGGTATATACTGATGATGACCTTTAACCTTTGTCCAAACTTTCTCTTGGTGATAAGACAGAGACTGACCCCTAACTATATTAAGAGGGTTCTGATTTTCATTCCACCGTGTATGTTGGAAGAGGAAGGATTTCCTCATACTACCAAGCAAATCTCCAATACCAGCTGTGCTGTGTGCTTAGTCACTCGGTCATGTGGGATTCTTTGCAACCGCATGAACTGTAGCTAGACTCCTCTGTCCATGAGATTCTCCAGGCAAGAATACTGTGGGTTGCCATTCTCTTCTCCAGGGGATCTTCCTGACCCAGGGATCAAACCTGGGTCTCCTGCATCGCGGACAAATTCTTTACTGTCAGCCACCAGGGAAGCTGATACCAACTGGGTGTCCTGAAATTCAACTCAATCCTGACATCATCTATCTGGAGAGAGAATCAGAATCAGATTCTCCCACACTGCAAGATCTCCCACACTGCTGGCAGACTCTTTACCATCTGAGCTACCAGGGAAGCCCATGAACTAGATTACTGGCTTATTCAAAAGAATATACCTGGGTAATAGCCAGATGGCAGAGATGCATAAGACAAGGTACAGGGAAAAATTATGGAGCCTCCATGCCCTCTCCCAGTACCCCACTCTCTCCAAATCCCCATGTTCACCAACCCGGAAGCTCTCCAAGTGCTGTCATTTTGAGTTTTTATAGAGGCTCCATTACACAGGTATTGATCATTTAAATCATTAGCCATTGTCCTTTGAACTCAATCTCCAGCCCCACTCCCCTTCACAGAGGTCAGGAGTGGGCTTGGGAGTGGGTCTGAAAGTTTCAGTCCTCTAGTAATATGGCTGATTCTCCTAAGATGCAGTTCCCATCCTTAGGTATTTTCCAAAAAGCTCTTCTTTAATATAACAAAAGACATCTTTATTGCTCTCCTCACTTAAGAAATCTTAAGTTTTAGGAGTCTGGTGCCAGAAATGAGGTCAAGACCAAATATGTACTTTTTCTCACAATATCACAATATACCCAGGCCATGAGGAATGATTGATGATTGGAACTCAGTCTGATTCACATAATAGAAAACAGAAAATACTTCTATGCCATTCATATAATAAAAACAGAAAAAGAAAATAGTGCATGTGAAAAATACAAGTAATACTTCTTAACTTTGGGGACATATGAAGTGTGACTGTAANTCACATAATAGAAAACAGAAAATACTTCTATGCCATTCATATAATAAAAACAGAAAAAGAAAATAGTACATGTGAAAAATACAAGTAATACTTCTTAACTTTGGGGACATATGAAGTGCGACTGTAAGTCATGAAAGTGAACATGGAAAAGCCAGGCACATGGATTTTGAGGTTCATCACCCTTCTGCACTCCATCCACCATGCTCTGCTTCACAGCAGTTACAGTTTAAAAAAAAAAAAAAGAAAGCTGGTTCTTCATCTTCATTTTGTTCCTTACCTTCATTAAGGAACTCTCAAATTCCTGATTTCTTCTCTTATGCACTGACTTGCTGGAGACAATTTAGAGAAAATAAAATGGTCATGGGTGAGAGGAGCCACTTAACTCTCCCTTGAACCTAAGCTACTTTCTTAGTTTTGCTTTCTCTAACCCTTCTGTGGCTCATTGAATTTTTAAGGGAAGTCATGCTCAGTTCAGTTTAAATAATAAAAACAGAGAGAAGCATTGACCTCAGGACAAAGGAAAAGGGGGCAGGGAGCAGCAAAAGGAGAGAAAAGAACACAGAAGACAGAGTAAGGAACAAGCTAGGGGTTCCTCCCCTGGAAACCATGGAACCCAGGCATCCAGAAGTTGACTATATGGAGAGCCCCAAACACTTGAAAGGTCTCATTGACAAACAAGCTCATAGCTACAAATCTAATAATAATAATAATAGTAATAATAGAAGTAGTAGTAAATAACAGTAGTAGTTTAAAATAGTAATAACACATATGTCTTTAGGTATGTGTCCCTCTAATCCTTCTATCAAGGACACTGAAATTCAGTTTTGTAAAATCTGCAGCTTTGGGGAGGAGAGAGGAAGTTGGCTGATGCTGAAAGAATCTGCTTCTGTTTGAAGTCTGGCACCTTTTAATAACTTCCTCTTGTTTCTATCATATTCCACTTTCTTGGTACTTCTGCAGGCTTGTATATATCTCACTTCACTATAGGTTTTTGGTTTTTTCAATCTTTTCTGAAGAAAAGGCTGGGGCTTCCCCAATGGCAGTAGTAGTAACGAACCCATCTGTCAGTGCAGGAAACATACAAGTCTCGGGTTTGATCCCTGGGTTGGGAAGATCCCCAGGAGAATGGAATGGCTACCCATTCTAGTATTCTTGCCTGGAGAATCCCATGGACAGAGGACCCTGGCTGGCTACAGTCCATAGGGTCAAAAAGAGTAGGAAACAACTGAAGCAATTTAACACTAAAGGAAAAAGGAGATAGTGGTGGGGTATTGAGCTAATGACCATTTATAATGCTTGCTTGGTCAAGGAATGAAGGAAAATTGCCCCCAAAATGGCAAAACAGAGTGTACCCTTCATACCACTTAAGCACATAACAAAATTACTTAATATTCTCTTAAACTCAGGTATACCCAGCTTTATGTAAAATACAACTCTATACCAATAAACAATTTTGAAGTGAAGGGGAAGTTCTACAAGTACTGAGTCCTTTCTTTATCCTCATTATCCATGTGTGAAATGAAAGTCACTCAGTCATGTCCAACTCTTTGTGACCCCATGGACTATATGGTCCATGGGATTCTCCAGAACAGAATACTGGAGTGGGTAGCCTTTTTATTCTCCAAGCATCTTCCCAACCAGGGATCAAACCCATGTCTCCTGCATTGCAGGTGGATTCTTTACCAGCTGAGCCACCAGGGAAGCCCTATCCATGTATACTACTACTCATTTATGAGACATGATTGAGTGTTCAGGTTACTTTCACTGCATTATACCATTCCCTTTACAGAGTAATCATCCAAGGGAAGCCCAGTGTAAGCAAGGCAGCATCATTAATTTCATTTAGAGATGACATACACCATGATGTAAATATATTTATATTTATAATGAATTGAGTTTATAAAAGAAGGCTTTCTGATTATGAATAATTTGGGCAAAATGTGTCATATCTCTATTCATGTTTTCNGAAGCCCAGTGTAAGCAAGGCAGCATCATTAATTTCATTTAGAGATGACATACACCATGATGTAAATATATTTATATTTATAATGAATTGAGTTTATAAAAGAAGGCTTTCTGATTATGAATAATTTGGGCAAAATGTATCATATCTCTATTCATGTTTTCATTTATGAACACAAATATACTACCACCTACCTGTATTGTTATAAGTTTTAAATGAAATATTCATAGTGAAAGAACTATTTTATAGAAACGTTCTTCCTGGTACTTACAAATCTTTCTCAAAGAAAAAAGTAGGTGGACCAAGGTTTAGACTTCAGAACTTCTGATTCTGATACAGGTATTTTTTCTTTCCTACCAGCCTGTCTCGTGCAGATTAAAGGTGCTTGCGACTTAGCCAATGATTAACTTTTCTCAACCAGGTGGTCCCCAACCTTCAGGATTTGATGCCTGATGATTTGAGGTGGAGCTGATGTAACAATAGTAGAAATAAAGTGCACAGTAAATGTAATACACTTGAATCATCCCCAAATCATCCCCACTTCTACCCTTGGTCCGTGGAAAAGTTGTCTTTCATGAAACATGCCCCTGGTGCCAAGAAGTTTGGGAACTGCTGAACTATTATTGCAGGTTAAACATCTTAAGATACTTTGGTCTCTTTGAGGACATTGATTCAGTCCATCCTCCTGGGGGTGCACCATGTTCTTGGGGAGATAGACAAGTAAACAAATAATTGCTATAACTACTGTGGAAATTCCAGCATCAAAGAGTTTCTGATCGTAAGAAGGGGCTATTCCCATTGTGGGCCATCTAGACTGTGGCAGGAATTGACTGTATGTCCATCTTTTTCTGGTGACCAAGTGTCTACTGTGTGAGTTACAGCATCACTTTTGAGCATCTACTGACAGTTCGGAGAGAATCTGAAAGCCCCTCCAGCCTAGGACCTGTTTACCAGTGTCTGACAAAAAAGAAAAAAAATGCAAAGTCAAAGAGCAGGGTTTTTCCTAAGGTTAATTTCAGAATAAATAATATGATTCCATAGGAAAACATTTACAAAGCCAAGTCCTATTCATCTCTGGTTTCTCAGAGAACAGAGAAATAATCTCCACATGCATCTCACATCATCAGTCTAAAAAACCCAGAGACATTTCCTAAGGAGCCAAAATAGTTGAATCAAATATCTTAGCTTTCAAAAATGGGCACTAGTTGATTTTTTAACACAGAAAGTCAATTTAGAAAGAATCTGCCTCTCCTTAACTTAAAAATTACAGATGAGTATTTGTTTACCGTTCTTTCAAACTAGAGTCAAATTCATTTTCTGAAATGAGAGTCTGCCAATGGAAGCTCTTTTTCTTAGAAAGAATAATCATAGGTTGTACCTGTGCCAGTGATGTTCATAATTTTCACACTCAGATTTTTGTTTTGTTTTTGTCTGTGTGTTTTGAGTGGAGAGAAAACTTGAAGCATTTGCAAACTAGTCTCAATAGTGAGAGTAAGCAAATAGTAGTCTACTAGTTAAGTGTTCAGCCTTCTATGGGCACCAATGAATATGTTTTTCCAAAGAAATTGAGGACTATTGATTAATCAAGGAGTGAGTTAAGTGGCCAACAGTTAAGAGCCTCTAACTGTGCAGTGTCTGTTGAGAATCCCAAGACAGCCCTTAAAGAACTTATATTGCCTTTATGAACATCAAAATCAGAGCTGAATTCTCTGGTGACTGTTTAAGCACTGATATTTTGTATCGTTGCTTGGCAATGGCACCCCACTCCAGTACTCTTGCCTTGAAAATCCTATGGACTGAGGATCCTCGTAGGCTGTAGTCCATGGGGTCGCTAAGAGTCGGACACAAGTGAGTGACTTCACTTTCACCTTTCACTTTCATGCACTGGAGAAGGAAATGGTAACCCACTCTAGTGTTCTTGTCTGGAGAATCCCAGGGACGGGGGAGCCTGGTGGGCTGCCGTCTATGGGGTCAAACAGAGTCGGACACAACTGAAGTGACATAGCAGCAGCAGCAGCAGCAGCTTGTGACAAGGTCCTCATGTTTAAGATGCCAAAGTTAGTACATGTGTTTGTTGAGTGGAGGAACACTCAACACTATCCAGAGATAGAATGTACATTTGCTCTGAAATAGGATCAGTTTCTCAAAGCAACACAAAAACAGTTTTGTTTTTTTAAAATTCTGCCCATGCACTTTGGAAAGTACTAGGATATGACTGCAGAATTCTGAGCCACAAGGAAGAGGTATGTTCATTCTGAAAAAAATCTAAGTGTACATATGACTCATTTTGACCCTACTCAACTCTGCGTGATCCTTCTGGAGTCAAAAATGTCTATTTTTTTTTAATAGAATGAATTTCATTCTAAGGAAAGATGTTCCTACCAGAATATTGCTGAGATTGTGCTTAGGTCAACCACAGAGTGATTTATGTCCACACTGTGGAAAATCATCCTCCATCGAATTATCAATCACACTTGATATGATACTAAATATTTGGAATCCATTCACCATCTGATAGGCATTGCACAGTCCGGTATTGGATTTGGAATCTTAAGCACACATATGAAGTTTTATCTGCATCTGATATGCTGATAGATGTAACTTTTAACTGGGGTTGGGATCTATTTTGACTATTCTTACTTTGATTCTTTTGGGCCTTTTGCTTGTATCACTTATATTCTTCTCTTTAAAGAATGCACATGGATAATATAACTAATGCTTTTCATGCATCTCTTTTGCTTCTGCAGGAGGGATTTTTGAAACTGTGGAAAATGAACCTGTTAACGTTGAAGAACTAGCGTTCAAGTTTGCAGTCACCAGCATTAACAGAAATCGAACCCTGATGCCTAACACCACATTAACCTACGATATCCAGAAAATTAACCTTTTTGATAGTTTTGAAGCCTCCCGGAGAGGTAACTATTTCACACTTTTAAAAGCTTCTTCGGGTGATGTTTCTGCTCCACAAGTCACCTTCTCTTTGCTACCTGCCCTTTTGCACAGTGGACATCCCTGTGCCAAGGGTTTGCCGGCAATCTCGGCCAGCACCATCTGAACCCTCCTAATGGACGTTGCCTAGTTCTGTTTTCTGGGCCTTTCTGATCAGCTTGCCCTTTAGTGCCCTCCACTCTATGATTAACTGGTTCAGCTGTGAATGGAAAATGTCAAGCTTGATCTGTTTTTCCTTCCTGAGACTGAGATACCACCATGAAATTGTACAGTGCAGTCAAATAAAACTTTGTGGAAGGTCATACCTACCGAGCATGTGGAAATGCCCACAACACACAGACTTCACAACCTGAATTCTAAGAGGCCATGAGCCACTGGGTTTACCTAGCATCCTCTCAAATATTGCCTTATTCCCTTTCCACAAGATCAGAGAAATGTGAAGATTATAAATATTGAATCATTATGTTTTACACCTGAAACTAATATACTATTTTATGTCAATTTTTTAAAAAGAGAAAAATAGGAAAAAAATAATGGAACTGTGTAATAAATAAAGCAGGGAAATTTATGGGATCAAAGAAAATCTTTAGTGTCTGAACAGAAGACAACTTCCTAGAAAATAATCTAATTTGCATGTAGGCTCCAAGTTTTGTCTCATGGAAAGAGTCTTTGATGTGGGACTTATTTACAAATTCTCTAAACATTTCCAAGATGACCCTTTCAAGCCACATTTGACGTACTTGAAGATCGACCCTAACTAGAGAGTTGTTGGGTTTCCCTACAGGTGTTTGTCTGGGAATATCACCCCAAAATATGAGGGGCTCTTTCTCTTTTAGAGGAAAGCTTTGCCCATCAAAGACACAGAAGTAGGAACTTTTCTGGTGGTACAGTGGTGAAGACTTTGCCTTCCAGTGCAGGAGAAGGCGATGGCACCCCACTTCAGTACTCTTGCCTGGAAAATCCCATGGACAGAGTANTACCAGAATATTGCTGAGATTGTGCTTAGGTCAACCACAGAGTGATTTATGTCCACACTGTGGAAAATCATCCTCCATCGAATTATCAATCACACTTGATATGATACTAAATATTTGGAATCCATTCACCATCTGATAGGCATTGCACAGTCCGGTATTGGATTTGGAATCTTAAGCACACATATGAAGTTTTATCTGCATCTGATATGCTGATAGATGTAACTTTTAACTGGGGTTGGGATCTATTTTGACTATTCTTACTTTGATTCTTTTGGGCCTTTTGCTTGTATCACTTATATTCTTCTCTTTAAAGAATGCACATGGATAATATAACTAATGCTTTTCATGCATCTCTTTTGCTTCTGCAGGAGGGATTTTTGAAACTGTGGAAAATGAACCTGTTAACGTTGAAGAACTAGCGTTCAAGTTTGCAGTCACCAGCATTAACAGAAATCGAACCCTGATGCCTAACACCACATTAACCTACGATATCCAGAAAATTAACCTTTTTGATAGTTTTGAAGCCTCCCGGAGAGGTAACTATTTCACACTTTTAAAAGCTTCTTCGGGTGATGTTTCTGCTCCACAAGTCACCTTCTCTTTGCTACCTGCCCTTTTGCACAGTGGACATCCCTGTGCCAAGGGTTTGCCGGCAATCTCGGCCCAGCACCATCTGAACCCTCCTAATGGACGTTGCCTAGTTCTGTTTTCTGGGCCTTTCTGATCAGCTTGCCCTTTAGTGCCCTCCACTCTATGATTAACTGGTTCAGCTGTGAATGGAAAATGTCAAGCTTGATCTGTTTTTCCTTCCTGAGACTGAGATACCACCATGAAATTGTACAGTGCAGTCAAATAAAACTTTGTGGAAGGTCATACCTACCGAGCATGTGGAAATGCCCACAACACACAGACTTCACAACCTGAATTCTAAGAGGCCATGAGCCACTGGGTTTACCTAGCATCCTCTCAAATATTGCCTTATTCCCTTTCCACAAGATCAGAGAAATGTGAAGATTATAAATATTGAATCATTATGTTTTACACCTGAAACTAATATACTATTTTATGTCAATTTTTTAAAAAGAGAAAAATAGGAAAAAAATAATGGAACTGTGTAATAAATAAAGCAGGGAAATTTATGGGATCAAAGAAAATCTTTAGTGTCTGAACAGAAGACAACTTCCTAGAAAATAATCTAATTTGCATGTAGGCTCCAAGTTTTGTCTCATGGAAAGAGTCTTTGATGTGGGACTTATTTACAAATTCTCTAAACATTTCCAAGATGACCCTTTCAAGCCACATTTGACGTACTTGAAGATCGACCCTAACTAGAGAGTTGTTGGGTTTCCCTACAGGTGTTTGTCTGGGAATATCACCCCAAAATATGAGGGGCTCTTTCTCTTTTAGAGGAAAGCTTTGCCCATCAAAGACACAGAAGTAGGAACTTTTCTGGTGGTACAGTGGTGAAGACTTTGCCTTCCAGTGCAGGAGAAGGCGATGGCACCCCACTTCAGTACTCTTGCCTGGAAAATCCCATGGACAGAGTAGCCTGGTAGGCTGCGGTCCATGGGGTCGTGAAGAGTCAGACACGACTGAGTGACTTCCCTTTCACTTTTCACTTTCATGTTTTGGAGAAGGAAATGGCAACCCACTCCAGTGTTCTTGCCTGGAGAATCCCAGGGACAGGGGAGCCTGGTGGGCTGCCGTCTATGGGGTCACACAGAGTCGGACACGACTGACGTGACTTAGCAGCAGCAGCAGCAGCAGGGGGTTCAGGTTTCATCCTTAGTTGGGGAGCTCAGATTTCACAAGCCTCACAGTCAAAAAGCCAAAACACAAAACAGAAGCAATACTGTAACAAATTCAATAAAGACTAAAAATGGTCCACATTAAAAAAAAAAAAAATCTTACAAACACATACAATTAAGTGGAATACAATGAATACCATGTTCACACTAATTTCCAAGTAACTAAACATGGGTTATTTCCACTTAGAGTTAACCTCATTAGGACTGCAGGGTGTGTTCACTTAATATGCTCTTCTGACAAATTCTTGTGTCCTTTCGAAAAAAAAAATGAAATTTGCTTTCCTGGAAGTACAGATGAAAATTGAATAGTATAGTGGTTTTCTTTAAAAATCTATAACATCATCTGAGTATAAGAATATTTCCCTTTTTAAAGATCAATAAAGTTGCAGATACTATATAGGTCAGAGCTGTCTATGAACAAATAATAAAACTTTGTGTTTACACAGAACTTTAAAGTGTATAAGCATCTTCACATAAATTATCTCTACAAGTTAGATGTCTCTCTGTCCCTTCCTCTCTCCCTGTCTCTCTCAGACACACATGCTCACATACACACTCATGCAAAACACTGTTGAATAAATATCCCCAGAAAACCAGCCACACTTAACAATAATGCTTCAACCCACATAAAATCCAAAACATTTTTGTGACCTGAAGTACCTGCCATATTTATAAATTTAACACCCCCAAAGCTTCTTAAAACTGGTAATTTTCTGACAAACAGAATTCAAAAGGATTGATTTTCTGTCAAGTAATATTAGAATCCCCAAGCTAAATATTAGCAGAAATCTCAATCCACTGCCTATGCTAGACAAAACAAGAGTTCAAATACTCTCATGCCTTCACTTTTTCTTGCTAACCAGTAAAAGCACATCCAGAAAATTAGCATCTGAGGACAGTTTTCACCTATAGCATTAGAAAATTGTGCTTTTATGTCTCATGTGATAATTCAGTAATGAAGAGCACAGTGTCACAAAGTTCCTTGTGAATGACTGCATACACTAGCTGTCCCACAGATATGTGAAATATGATTCTCAAAATTTTATGTATTAATTTTTCTCTTTAAATCAAGTCAGATAAGCTTAACAAGGCCATATATTTTTTCTGCTTATCTTTTACTTGTGAAATGGCATTATTAGAAAAATCAACACAATTTCATTTATGCATGTTGCTATTATTTAATTCATATATTCAACTATTGTTTCTCAGCAGTTCCAAATTCTTTTAAACTAGCATTAATATATACATTTGAATGTTTTTACACTTATGTTTAATGCCAGCATATATCTATGATAGGGCTTCCCTGGTGGCTCACACAGTAAAGAATCTGCCTGCAATGCAGGAGTCCCGGGTCCAATCCATGGGTCAGGAAGATCCCTGGAGAAGGGAATGGCAACCCACTCCAGTATTCTTGCCTGGAGAATTCCATGGATGGAGGACCCTGAAGGGCTATAGTCCATGGGGTCACAAAGAGTCTAGCACAACTGAGTGACTAACACTTTTATTTTATGAGTTTATAGAAGATAATCTGTCCCAACCTCTCTAGGAGAGAATTTGGTTTATATATATCAAGAAACTTAAAAATATCAATAGCATTTAATTATAGCTGAAATCTACTCTAAGAAAGTAATGTAAAAGTTAGAGAAAATATAAGAAGTACAATAAGTGCTTATAATATTACTTATAATAACCAAAAATTAGGAGCAACTTAATTCAATGCCATATGTTCAGTCACTCAGTCGGTCATGTCTGACTCTTTCCAACCCCCTGGACTATGGCTCACCAGGCTTCTTTGTCCATGGAACTTTCCAGCCAAGAATACAGGAGTGGGTTGCCATTCTCTTCTCCAGGGGATCTTCTCAACCCAGGGATCTAACCCAGGTCCCACATTGCAGGTGGATTCTTTACCATCTGAGCCATCAGGGAAGCTCCATTCTGCATCATCAGTCAGTTCAGTCGCTCAGTCATGTCTGACTCTTTGTGACGTAGGGTTAGTTAAGTAAGCAATGAGACTCGGCATTATGGACTAGGCTATTCTATGCCATTAAAAATATTACTTTTGCAGAATTTATAATGACTTAAGGGTAAGAGTGTGCTTTTAGTGTTAAACTTAGTGTTGAATATAGAAAACAATGTATCAAACTGTATCTATATCATGTTCAATTTTTAGATAAATTGGAATACCAAAATATTAGATTGGCCAAAAAGTTTGTTTGGATTTTCCTATAAGCTCCTACAGAAAAACCCAAACAAATTTTTTATCCAACTCAATGTGAATTGATATTATTCTAAGTTGATGGAATTTCAGGGCAGTTTTTACTTTCTTATAATTTTCAGTATTCTAAATTATCTCAAGTATATATAATCTTAAAATGCAAAAAAATAATGTTAAAATTAATTTTTATGTTCATATCTACTTTATTTTGTCCAACTACATGTTGGCTAATGTTGATGTAGAAATAGGCCCGTCCTTGAGCTGGGTCCCTGGAATCTGGTCAATTCTACCATTATCCAGAGACCCTGACTCACTGCACTGCCTGTGACATTAGTGAAAAGGTGAAAAGTGAAAGTTGCTCAGTTGTGTCCAACTCTTTGCAACCCCCTGGGCTATACTGTCCACAGAATTCTCCCAGCCAGAATACTGGAGTGACAATTTGTCAATAGCCTGGACCTCTTTTCTGAATTTTGGGAAGGACTGGAACTAAAGTACTCTGCAGCCACTCAGAGAGGCTTCTGATTCAGTGACCACGTTAGTTATCTTTACTGCCACATTGTCACATGACAGAACTGAGTTCATGACATGCACTTGGCATATGGCTTATAGTCACTCGAGTGCTTCTGGGTGGCATCACACCAAGCAAGAGATTTAAACCCCATCTGATTAAAAGTAATGAAGTGAGACCAACAACTCATTTTTGTTTGCAGGGCATTGGCCCTGTGATGTGTTGCTAATCATTTCGACATTTACATCTCTAGTATTTAGTATCTCAGGGATGTTGGAAGTTGGATTAAGCATGTTTCCTCAACATACAGATGAAGAGTGGAGGAAAGTTTCCTGTAGTGAAAATAAGGAGGAAGCATGAAAGGGGAGATAAAATTCACAGAGCTCTCTCTCTCTCTCTCCCTTCCCCCTCTTCCCCTCTCCACTCTCCCCTTGCCTGTGGGCGTCAGCATGTGATCAGCTGGCGCTTGGTGTGGCTGCTCTCTTTGGTCCTTCCCATAGCTCCTCCGTCAGTGCTGTGCAGTCTATTTGCAACGCTCTCGAGGTTCCGCATATACAGACTCGCTGGAAACACCCCTCCGTGGACAACAGAGACCTGTTTTACATCAACCTCTACCCCGATTATGCGGCTATCAGCAGGGCAGTCTTGGATCTGGTCCTCTACTACAACTGGAAGACAGTGACCGTGGTGTATGAAGATAGCACAGGTATGGGACTCACACAAGCCCTCACCTGGCCATGTGTGGTTGGCATAAAGGGAGCCAGAGTATTCTCTAGGCATTGACTCATCAGGCAGAGTGCATGAAGATGGTTTTTTATATGAAGCTAATTGAGTATTCTAGTTAGGATGCCCCATGTGTAGCTGGCTCCTATCAACTCCTCGAAGGGTTGATCCTTTCTGATGACCCTTTCATCATCAAACTTAAGGGAACTTAAAAAAAAAAAAAGAAATATCACCTTATTGACAAAGGTTGTAATCTAATCTGAATAGCAAAGGTGCAATTTAACCTATCCAGCTCCATTAAGAATATGACCATGGCTCCATTGTTAAATTAAACAGAAAAAGTTTGGAAATGACCACTTCAAAGTATGACTCCATTCAATAAGTAGCTATGTAAATGTCTTGAAAAGTTTCTAAGGTAGGTAAAGCAACTGTACTCCAATAAAAATTAATAAAAAATTAAGTATATCAACAGAAGAATCCAGTTGGAGGTTGTATTGNTTCATATCTACTTTATTTTGTCCAACTACATGTTGGCTAATGTTGATGTAGAAATAGGCCCGTCCTTGAGCTGGGTCCCTGGAATCTGGTCAATTCTACCATTATCCAGAGACCCTGACTCACTGCACTGCCTGTGACATTAGTGAAAAGGTGAAAAGTGAAAGTTGCTCAGTTGTGTCCAACTCTTTGCAACCCCCTGGGCTATACTGTCCACAGAATTCTCCCAGCCAGAATACTGGAGTGACAATTTGTCAATAGCCTGGACCTCTTTTCTGAATTTTGGGAAGGACTGGAACTAAAGTACTCTGCAGCCACTCAGAGAGGCTTCTGATTCAGTGACCACGTTAGTTATCTTTACTGCCACATTGTCACATGACAGAACTGAGTTCATGACATGCACTTGGCATATGGCTTATAGTCACTCGAGTGCTTCTGGGTGGCATCACACCAAGCAAGAGATTTAAACCCCATCTGATTAAAAGTAATGAAGTGAGACCAACAACTCATTTTTGTTTGCAGGGCATTGGCCCTGTGATGTGTTGCTAATCATTTCGACATTTACATCTCTAGTATTTAGTATCTCAGGGATGTTGGAAGTTGGATTAAGCATGTTTCCTCAACATACAGATGAAGAGTGGAGGAAAGTTTCCTGTAGTGAAAATAAGGAGGAAGCATGAAAGGGGAGATAAAATTCACAGAGCTCTCTCTCTCTCTCTCCCTTCCCCCTCTTCCCCTCTCCACTCTCCCCTTGCCTGTGGGCGTCAGCATGTGATCAGCTGGCGCTTGGTGTGGCTGCTCTCTTTGGTCCTTCCCATAGCTCCTCCGTCAGTGCTGTGCAGTCTATTTGCAACGCTCTCGAGGTTCCGCATATACAGACTCGCTGGAAACACCCCTCCGTGGACAACAGAGACCTGTTTTACATCAACCTCTACCCCGATTATGCGGCTATCAGCAGGGCAGTCTTGGATCTGGTCCTCTACTACAACTGGAAGACAGTGACCGTGGTGTATGAAGATAGCACAGGTATGGGACTCACACAAGCCCTCACCTGGCCATGTGTGGTTGGCATAAAGGGAGCCAGAGCATTCTCTAGGCATTGACTCATCAGGCAGAGTGCATGAAGATGGTTTTTTATATGAAGCTAATTGAGTATTCTAGTTAGGATGCCCCATGTGTAGCTGGCTCCTATCAACTCCTCGAAGGGTTGATCCTTTCTGATGACCCTTTCATCATCAAACTTAAGGGAACTTAAAAAAAAAAAAAGAAATATCACCTTATTGACAAAGGTTGTAATCTAATCTGAATAGCAAAGGTGCAATTTAACCTATCCAGCTCCATTAAGAATATGACCATGGCTCCATTGTTAAATTAAACAGAAAAAGTTTGGAAATGACCACTTCAAAGTATGACTCCATTCAATAAGTAGCTATGTAAATGTCTTGAAAAGTTTCTAAGGTAGGTAAAGCAACTGTACTCCAATAAAAATTAATAAAAAATTAAGTATATCAACAGAAGAATCCAGTTGGAGGTTGTATTGATAGATCTGATCATTTCACGGGGAAAGGACTAGGAACCCTAGTAATGAGTCCTTAATGAAGCTTGCTTTGTTTCACCTGCTAACTTTAAGGTGAAGGACAGACACGTGCTGAGCACCTCACTAGACATTTCTCTGACCTACCCAGTTGGAAGTTTCTTTCATTGGTACCTTCCCCCTCCTTGCCTTCTGTTTACATGTTGAGGTTTGTTGGAGTTAAAGACCCGTTTCATGCAGTTTAAATTCTGCCAGTAACACTTCCCACATAGAAAAGTCCAAGTCCTTCTAATTTAAAGCTCTTCACCATCTAACTATTCTCATCTTCATTAACCCAAGTACTAACTGAGCTACATCCCCAGTTCTCTCACATCATTTCTTAAATACCCCCAAGTCCATCCGAAATCTTTCTTTCTGAGGCTGGCCCCTCACTTTGGAAGGTTTGCCACATAAGCTCCCAGGTGGTAAGTTCTCCCACTCTCCATGATCACACTCAACTCCCCTTTCTTTCTAAAGCTCTCTGAGACCACACTGGGAGTTAACAGCACATTATAAATATAAGCATTATATTACATGCTCTCATGGCCTGTTTAAATGTTTATGAGACTAGACATTCCAAAAAGTTGGAATTTTATCTTATTTATTTTTAAAATCTGCTACCTAGCACTATATGCCTGGTCCTGGCATACAGAGAAGTGCTTAGTAATTACATGTGGAAAGAATAATACTATTTTCTTTCTGGATTTTTTTTTCAAGAATCGAAATTATCTCCTTACCTTAATCTATACATTTGGTAGTAAGGCTAATAAAATTATCAGCAAAAATTAACAAAACCAAACATTTCTAAACTGTTTAATAGTATCTCACTTTTTCACACTTTCTCACCAGATACTAGCATTTATGGATACTGTTCTTCAGAAAATGAACAAGGAGCCTCCTCTATTTGGCAGTAAACTCGGTTTCCATTTTCAGCTGTCAGATAAAAGTGACTTTTGTGGTTGGAAATATGCATTTATGTATTTTCTTATACCTCATCTCATTTTAGAAAGAAGTAAACTAGTTGACTGTATATATAATTTATAAATACCAACTTCAAAACAGTCCTGCTAGGAAGGATAAGCCACAGCCAGTGGCAGTGGCTTCTTAGAGCATCACCTGCTTGCCGTGAAGGAAAAAAATATATTAACAAATGAACTCCATATGTATACTTAAAGAGCCTTATGGTATACATTATATTGTATACTGGTATAGTAAGACCTTTCATGTTGTCTACCTTTGTACACAGAGAATTCTATGAGTTAATAACATAATGCTATGGACAAAGGAGCCTGGTGAGCTGCAGTCCATGGGGTCGTGAAGAGTCAGACACAACTGAGCAACTTCACTTTCACTTTTCACTTTCATGCATTAAAGAAGGAAATGTCAACCCACTCCAGTGTTCTTGCCTGGAGAATCCCAGGGACGGAGGAGCCTGGTGGACTGCCGTCTCTGGGGTCACACAGAGTCAGACACTGAGGCGACTTGGTGGCAGCAGCAGCAGTACACTCTTTAGCATAATTTTCTCTCATTATTTCTACCATTTCCAGCAAAACAGGACCATCTAAAAGGAAAATAAGTCAATGAATAGTATTGAGGCAGCTGGATTTAATTTAACTAAAGGTGTGGGCATAACTTGTAGACTGCAAATTGTATTGAGAAAAACTATAATTTGCAAAAGAATAATATGAAAGTTGATATCTTAACCACCCTTTCGATTTCAAGTGAGTTTCCAGAACTGACAGCCATTTTGCATCGAGGGAATTTGAACTATCATTTCTATTACCTTTAAAAAGAAACTGAAATCTCTTCATTCCTGTTAAGTTCACCTGAGCACAGTTGCTCATTAAATACTTATTAAAATTGAAAAATCCAAAATGAGTGTGTGTTTGCCCATTAAGTTAGAGATGATTCATGGTAAAATGATTTTGCTCACAAAGACATTAAAAATCTAAATGAATAATCAATTGAGCCATTAAATTGGAACCCAGAGAGTAAACAGGTCAACTGAGATCAATAAGAGCAGACATCTTTTGACTCTGAGTGGGTTTAATACTGCTTGACTCAGGGATTTGGTTGTCGTAATTATCAAGCCATAAAAAGGAGAAAACTTACTAAACCTGAAGGAAAAGAAAGGATTTAGGTGTGCTCAGCACCCACCCTTAAGTACCCATTAAAGAGAGCACTTTCTTGGGATTTGTTTAGGAGTTTGTTAAATAGCCTGAAGCCAGCGCAGATGTCTATGGGACTAAATGGCCCGTGATTTCCATTGAAGTCAATGGGAACACTGTGCGTGTCTCTGAGGACAAAGTCCAAATCACTATCTACTAGTAAGCAGAATTCTGTCCTCTAGAAGAGCAAGTGTAGAGAGACCCCAGAGAACAGTTAACGGGGAGTGAAGTTTTGCCTCGCTTCTTCTCTCTGTTGCCAGGATGTGCTTCCCATCAGTCACCTGCTTCTCTCTGACTCCCACACTTACCCTAGACAATGGGAAACGGCTGCACATTGGTCATCCCCTCGGTTTCCTTAGACCCCCGGGGGAAGCCTGTCTTCCATCCCTCCACATGCATCAAAAAGAGCTGAGGAGCTGAGCACCAAATGCAGTGCGGAGAATATTCAGCAGTGTCTGCTTTCTCAAGGCCAATGTTAGTGAAATGTAAGCACCGTCAGTTCTGTAGAACAAGGGCCTGCAAACTTTTTTCTCAAAGGGGCTAGATATTAATACTCTGTAGTTCAGGTTTTATGAGTCATAGTGCCTTGGTCTNCCATCGGGTCCCATCACTTCATGGCAAATAGAAGGGGAAAAAATGGAAGCAGGGACAGGTTTTCTCTTCTAAACTCCAGAATCATTGCAGATGGTGACTGCAGCCATGAAATTAGAAGACAATTGCTTCTTGGAAGGAAGGCTATGACAAACCTAGATGATGCATTAAAAAGTAAAGACATTACTTTGCCAACAAAGTCCTTATGGTCAAAGCTATGTTTTTTTCAGTAGTCATGTACAAATGTGAGAGTTAGACCATAGAGAAGACTGAGCGCCTAAGAAGTGATTCTTTCAAACTATGGTGCTGGAGAGGACTCTTGAGAGTCTCTTGGACAGCAAGGAGACCAAACCAGTCAATTCTAAGGGAAATCAACCCTGAATACTCATTGTAAGGACTGATGCTGAAGCTGAAGCTCCAGTACTTTGGCCACCAATGAGAACAGCCAACTCATTAGAAAAGACCCTGATGCTGGGAAAGATTGAAGGCAAATGGAGAAGAGGGCAGCAGAGGGTGAGATGATTAGATAGCATCACTGACTCAGTGAACATGAGCTTTAGCAAATTCAGGGAGATAGTGGAGGACAGGGAAGCCTGGCATACTGCAGTCCATGGGGTCGCAAAGAGTTGGACATGACTTAGTGACTGAATAACAGTAAGCCTTAACACAACGTTGAGCAAGTTGGTCCAGCCCCAATTAGCCTTGGGTCATAATTTATGAAATTAAGTAATAAGAGATGTCCATGTACATCACAAGATTTGATGGAATGAAATCCTTCTATGAGCTGTGAAGACCTTAAAGCAAGATGTATTCATGTGTTTCCAACTCTTAGTGTGGTACTTGGCATACAGTGAACAGCCAGGAAATGTTTTCCCATAAACATGAATGAATGAAGGGAGAGAAAGCATTCAACTTTAAAGGCTCTTAATGTGTCTGGGAAGATGTACTTCAAGACTGACATTCCATTTAGTAAAGAACAAAAGAGCAGCTTGTGGCAGCATATGAAATGAAATTCTTAAAATTTTTGTTTATTTTATTTAAAGGCCACGTCGATCTCCATGCTCAAATAAAAAAAAATCTGATTATAAAGCAAGAGGGCAATAGGGGAAAAAAAAATTATGGGAGAGACTCGCAAGCAGCCTAGAGTAAAGAAGAAAGGACAGTGGGTATCTCTTTCAACTTTTTCCCNTAAAGAACAAAAGAGCAGCTTGTGGCAGCATATGAAATGAAATTCTTAAAATTTTTGTTTATTTTATTTAAAGGCCACGTTGATCTCCATGCTCAAATAAAAAAAAAATCTGATTATAAAGCAAGAGGGCAATAGGGCAAAAAAAAATTATGGGAGAGACTCGCAAGCAGCCTAGAGTAAAGAAGAAAGGACAGTGGGTATCTCTTTCAACTTTTTCCCCATCCCATCAAATAATCCAAAGTTATACCTGTTCCCTCAAGCATCAACAAATTTGTATTTGCAATGCATGATGGTGACATGGAAAGACTGANCGAAAGACTGAGAGCTGGATCCACAGGCAATTTGAATCCATGGCTCCTCCTATATTTGCAACCATGAGTAAGTTATGTCATTGCTCTGAGCCTTGATTTTCATTCGTGAAATAATGAAGATGAAAACACTTTCTTCTTAGGGTTATTGTGAAGAGGAACAAATGCACAAGTCAGTGTGCCCAGTTTTCTTCTATTAGTTACCCACCGGTGCTCAGGACAAGTGATTCTGGAAGTAAGAGGACAAGTAACCCATCCATGCTTGTGTGTGCTAGTGCTTAATTGTGTCTGACTCTTTGTGACCCCACAGATCATATAGCCAGTTGGGTGTAACCTGTGGCTCCTCTGTCCATGGGATTCTCCAGGCAAGAATACTGGAGTGGTTTGCCACTTCCCCCTCCAAGGTATCTTCACAACCCAGGGATCGAACTGGCATCTCCTGTGTCTCCTGCATTGCAGGCAGATTCTTTACCTACTGAACCATTGAGCCACTGAGGAAGTAGGTGAGGTAATTGGGAGCCTTCAACCACATTAGCACCTGGGAGACTTCAATCACACTGACTTGAAAAGAAGCAAGTTTCCAGGAAGTTAAAAAATGAAGAAGGATAATGAGCACTAAATTTTGATATGATTCTACAACTCCTTCTTTCCTTGCACTGGTTCACTTGACCCTGAAGAATAACTTTCTCTCAAATTTACTGTACTTCAGAACCATGCTTACCCAAGGTATGAAAGAACTCATAACATTTTAGACACAAAAATGTAGCTTCTAGGGGGAAGGGTAAAAGTGAGAGTGTTAGCCACTCAGTCGTGTCTGACTCTGTGACCCTGTGGAGTGTAGCCCACCAGGCTCCTCTGTCCATGGGATTTCCCAGGCAAGAACGCTGGAGTGGGTTGCCATTTCCTTCTCCAGGGGATCTTCCCAACCAGAGGTCTCCTGTACTGCAGGCAGATTCTTACAAATAACTAAATAAACAAAAGAAATAAATTAATAAAAGAAGTGCCTCAAGTCCAGAGGTAGCCAGCATGTATATGCTATCTTGCATGGTGCATACCACGATTTCTATCTGAAGAATGACAAAGCTTAACATTTCCTATTGATTACTTGAAGCTGACACATCCTGAAGGCACAGACTGTGTAATATATATATATATATATATATATATATATACAATTTTCCAGTGGGAGTCCTTGAGTAAGAGCCAACATCGTGCAGTGTTGTTAAACAAATACCAGTTTACATTAGGGAAATTCGACTCAGGCTTTATATAGCTATTGGTCTTGCCTTAGTAAAACACTTCTGTTTAAAACAGTGGTGCAGTTCACTGGATTCATTTTGTGGTGTATTAAACATTCTTCCTCAAGTTAGTTGAGTTAGCTGTATACATTCCTATAACCACCAATGGTAGATTTTTTAAAGAATATGCTTCTGCCCTCATTATCATGACTTTTTAAATATTCAGTGGTCTTTTCTTTTAATCAAGAAAGTATTTTCCTATTCAATATTCAATTATATTAGAAAGAAAAAACAAGCCATTTATAAATAGCTTATATGGCAGGAACTGAAAGATGATATAGAACAGCCCAACCAATTAACTACAAAAGAGTATGTTATATATAAATATTTGATGAAAGGGTTGCAGAAGTTTATAGTCCCAAGAACTTCTAGTATTTTATTGTCTGTTTGTTTTTAAGTAAGACGGTATATCCATTACCTCAAGCACCTTCGAAAACATCAAGCAAATTTTGTTTACAAAAGTTTTACAGTTATTAACTTGATTTGCTAAGGATTTGTGGTAAAGGCTGGAGAGGATAATTGCATTCGAGAGGACAATTGCTTTCTAAAAAAACTTCAAAATCCTCTTGGGAAAATTGTGCTTCTAGCTACACATACCCACAAAAGGAAAATATAGTATGACCCACCATAGAAGCAGGAATGATAAATGAGCAGTCAATAATGCAACCTTTAAGTAAGTGGCCTCTTGATACATTGGGGGAATGATATGAGTTTGACTCTAAATGGCAATAAACAAATACTCTGGACAGAACAGTCTGTTGCCTGATTGAATGTCATTTTCTAGGTCTCATTCGCCTGCAAGAGCTCATCAAAGCTCCCTCCAGATACAATATTAAAATCAAAATCCGCCAGCTGCCCTCTGGGAATAAAGATGCTAAGCCGTTACTCAAGGAAATGAAGAAAGGCAAGGAGTTCTACGTGATATTTGATTGTTCACATGAAACAGCCGCTGAGATCCTTAAGCAGGTAAGAGGGGGAGGGAGGAAGAGAAAAGGAGAGGAATGTGTTCATTTCTCTTTCTCAAAAATGCCATCCGGTATCACTGAGTGTGGAATGCTAAACTCTAGCAGTTCATTTAGGCTGAAGACTGCAGTTTTCAGAACTCTTTTAAAGAGCCACTGGGCTCAGGTTTCTTTGAAACCAGCTGTTGATATGTAATTACAGATGTGTGGTCCTGTGTCCTTCTTGAGAGAGTAGTAGATCTTGCCAGCAGACATTGAGATGAGTATCATTTCAAGGTGATAAAGCATCTCTTTTATTTTATGTCTCAGAAGTCCACCAGATTTTATTTATGCAGTGCCTGACTTGTCCTAAATATGTCTTCCTCATGGCAAGTCCTTTTCTGTGAAACATGCAAGATTTCAAGTGCGGTGAAAAAGGGAAACAGGGACAAGTCACAGAAAAGATGCTTCTCTCTCCTCATTTGTTCCATACCAGGAGCTGCCATGCCTTGATCTCCATGGATAATGTGGGTGAAAACACTTGATAAATTGTGAAACCTTATATAAATGAAAGATGATAGTAATGTTAAGAGTGATAACAACAGAGTAATACTTTCTGGGCATTTTGAAATGTATAGCATTGGTCTTATGCCCAAGAAAGTTCAGAATTAAAAGAAAAAAAAAAAGATTAAACTTTGCTGCTGCTGCTAAGTCGCTTCAGTCATGTCCAACTCTGTGTGACCCCATAGGTGGCAGCCCACCAGGTTCCCCCGTCCCTGGGATTCTCCAGGCAAGAACACTGGAGTGGGTTGCCATTTCCTTCCCCAATGCATGAAAGTGAAAAGTGAAAGTGAAGTCCCTCAGTCGTGTCTGACTCTTCGCAACCCCATGAACTGCAGCTCACCAGGCTCCTCTGCCCATGGTTCTTTCCAGGCAAGAATAATGGAGTGGGTTGCTATTGTCTTCTCTGAAACCTAGACTGCTGCTGCTGCTGCTGCTAAGTCGCTTCAGTAGTGTCCAGCTCTGTGGGACCCCATAGACAGCAGCCCACCAGGCTCCCCTGTCCCTGGGACTCTCCAGGCAAGAACACTGGAGTGGGTTGCCATTTCCTTCTCCAGTGCATTAAAGTGAAAAGTGAAAGTGAAGTAGTGGCTCTCAAATCAGAGTGATTTCACCCCTCAGGGACTTCTAGATGTCTGGAGACATTTCTGGTCGTCGTACAGGGGACAGTGGCAGTCCACTGACAGCTAGTAATTAGAGGCCAAGGGTACTGCTAAACATCCCATAAGGCACAAAGTCTACACCCCTCCCCCATCCACAACAGAGGACTATTTAGTCTAAAATGCCTTGAGAAACTCTAGCATAGACAAAGACAACGGGAAAAGCAGCTGGGGGTTTAAAATAGAAGCATTCCACATACATTTGTTAATATAGATATTTGCTTTTCTCTTTCTGACTTACTACACTCTGTAAGATAGTCTCTAGGTCTGCAGATGACCCAACTTTGTTCCTTTTTATGATTAATAGTCCATTGAATATATGTACCACATCTTCTTTATCCATTCAATTTAAGATTGAATATAGCCCTGGCTATTGTAAATAGTGCTACAGTGAACACTGGGGTGCATGAGGGAGGGGATATATATATATACNACTATGGTGCTGGAGAGGACTCTTGAGAGTCTCTTGGACAGCAAGGAGACCAAACCAGTCAATCCTAAGGGAAATCAACCCTGAATACTCATTGTAAGGACTGATGCTGAAGCTGAAGCTCCAGTACTTTGGCCACCAATGAGAACAGCCAACTCATTAGAAAAGACCCTGATGCTGGGAAAGATTGAAGGCAAATGGAGAAGAGGGCAGCAGAGGGTGAGATGATTAGATAGCATCACTGACTCAGTGAACATGAGCTTTAGCAAATTCAGGGAGATAGTGGAGGACAGGGAAGCCTGGCATACTGCAGTCCATGGGGTCGCAAAGAGTTGGACATGACTTAGTGACTGAATAACAGTAAGCCTTAACACAACGTTGAGCAAGTTGGTCCAGCCTCAATTAGCCTTGGGTCATAATTTATGAAATTAAGTAATAAGAGATGTCCATGTACATCACAAGATTTGATGGAATGAAATCCTTCTATGAGCTGTGAAGACCTTAAAGCAAGATGTATTCATGTGTTTCCAACTCTTAGTGTGGTACTTGGCATACAGTGAACAGCCAGGAAATGTTTTCCCATAAACATGAATGAATGAAGGGAGAGAAAGCATTCAACTTTAAAGGCTCTTAATGTGTCTGGGAAGATGTACTTCAAGACTGACATTCCATTTAGTAAAGAACAAAAGAGCAGCTTGTGGCAGCATATGAAATGAAATTCTTAAAATTTTTGTTTATTTTATTTAAAGGCCACGTTGATCTCCATGCTCAAATAAAAAAAAAATCTGATTATAAAGCAAGAGGGCAATAGGGGAAAAAAAAATTATGGGAGAGACTCGCAAGCAGCCTAGAGTAAAGAAGAAAGGACAGTGGGTATCTCTTTCAACTTTTTCCCCATCCCATCAAATAATCCAAAGTTATACCTGTTCCCTCAAGCATCAACAAATTTGTATTTGCAATGCATGATGGTGACATGGAAAGACTGAAAGCTGGACCCACAGGCAATTTGAATCCATGGCTCCTCCTATCTTTGTAACCATGAGTAAGTTACTTCATTGCTCTGAGCCTTGATTTTCATTCGTGAAATAATGAAGATGAAAACACTTTCTTCTTAGAGTTATTGTGAAGAGGAACAAATGCACAAGTCAGTGTGCCCAGTTTTCTTCTATTAGTTACCCACCGGTGCTCAGGACAAGTGATTCTGGAAGTAAGAGGACAAGTAACCCATCCATGCTTGTGTGTGCTAGTGCTTAATTGTGTCTGACTCTTTGTGACCCCACAGATCATATAGCCAGTTGGGTGTAACCTGTGGCTCCTCTGTCCATGGGATTCTCCAGGCAAGAATACTGGAGTGGTTTGCCACTTCCCCCTCCAAGGTATCTTCGCAACCCAGGGATCGAACTGGCATCTCCTGTGTCTCCTGCATTGCAGGCAGATTCTTTACCTACTGAACCATTGAGCCACTGAGGAAGTAGGTGAGGTAATTGGGAGCCTTCAACCACATTAGCACCTGGGAGACTTCAATCACACTGACTTGAAAAGAAGCAAGTTCCCAGGAAGTTAAAAAATGAAGAAGGATAATGAGCACTAAATTTTGATATGATTCTACAACTCCTTCTTTCCTTGCACTGGTTCACTTGACCCTGAAGAATAACTTTCTCTCAAATTTACTGTACTTCAGAACCATGCTTACCCAAGGTATGAAAGAACTCATAACATTTTAGACACAAAAATGTAGCTTCTAGGGGGAAGGGTAAAAGTGAGAGTGTTAGCCACTCAGTCGTGTCTGACTCTGTGACCCTGTGGAGTGTAGCCCACCAGGCTCCTCTGTCCATGGGATTTCCCAGGCAAGAACGCTGGAGTGGGTTGCCATTTCCTTCTCCAGGGGATCTTCCCAACCAGAGGTCTCCTGTACTGCAGGCAGATTCTTACAAATAACTAAATAAACAAAAGAAATAAATTAATAAAAGAAGTGCCTCAAGTCCAGAGGTAGCCAGCATGTATATGCTATCTTGCATGGTGCATACCACGATTTCTATCTGAAGAATGACAAAGCTTAACATTTCCTATTGATTACTTGAAGCTGACACATCCTGAAGGCACAGACTGTGTAATATATATATATATATATATATATATATATTCAATTTTCCAGTGGGAGTCCTTGAGTAAGAGCCAACATCGTGCAGTGTTGTTAAACAAATACCAGTTTACATTAGGGAAATTCGACTCAGGCTTTATATAGCTATTGGTCTTGCCTTAGTAAAACACTTCTGTTTAAAACAGTGGTGCAGTTCACTGGATTCATTTTGTGGTGTATTAAACATTCTTCCTCAAGTTAGTTGAGTTAGCTGTATACATTCCTATAACCACCAATGGTAGATTTTTTAAAGAATATGCTTCTGCCCTCATTATCATGACTTTTTAAATATTCAGTGGTCTTTTCTTTTAATCAAGAAAGTATTTTCCTATTCAATATTCAATTATATTAGAAAGAAAAAACAAGCCATTTATAAATAGCTTATATGGCAGGAACTGAAAGATGATATAGAACAGCCCAACCAATTAACTACAAAAGAGTATGTTATATATAAATATTTGATGAAAGGGTTGCAGAAGTTTATAGTCCCAAGAACTTCTAGTATTTTATTGTCTGTTTGTTTTTAAGTAAGACGGTATATCCATTACCTCAAGCACCTTCGAAAACATCAAGCAAATTTTGTTTACAAAAGTTTTACAGTTATTAACTTGATTTGCTAAGGATTTGTGGTAAAGGCTGGAGAGGATAATTGCATTCGAGAGGACAATTGCTTTCTAAAAAAACTTCAAAATCCTCTTGGGAAAATTGTGCTTCTAGCTACACATACCCACAAAAGGAAAATATAGTATGACCCACCATAGAAGCAGGAATGATAAATGAGCAGTCAATAATGCAACCTTTAAGTAAGTGGCCTCTTGATACATTGGGGGAATGATATGAGTTTGACTCTAAATGGCAATAAACAAATACTCTGGACAGAACAGTCTGTTGCCTGATTGAATGTCATTTTCTAGGTCTCATTCGCCTGCAAGAGCTCATCAAAGCTCCCTCCAGATACAATATTAAAATCAAAATCCGCCAGCTGCCCTCTGGGAATAAAGATGCTAAGCCGTTACTCAAGGAAATGAAGAAAGGCAAGGAGTTCTACGTGATATTTGATTGTTCACATGAAACAGCCGCTGAGATCCTTAAGCAGGTAAGAGGGGGAGGGAGGAAGAGAAAAGGAGAGGAATGTGTTCATTTCTCTTTCTCAAAAATGCCATCCGGTATCACTGAGTGTGGAATGCTAAACTCTAGCAGTTCATTTAGGCTGAAGACTGCAGTTTTCAGAACCCTTTTAAAGAGCCACTGGGCTCAGGTTTCTTTGAAACCAGCTGTTGATATGTAATTACAGATGTGTGGTCCTGTGTCCTTCTTGAGAGAGTAGTAGATCTTGCCAGCAGACATTGAGATGAGTATCATTTCAAGGTGATAAAGCATCTCTTTTATTTTATGTCTCAGAAGTCCACCAGATTTTATTTATGCAGTGCCTGACTTGTCCTAAATATGTCTTCCTCATGGCAAGTCCTTTTCTGTGAAACATGCAAGATTTCAAGTGCGGTGAAAAAGGGAAACAGGGACAAGTCACAGAAAAGATGCTTCTCTCTCCTCATTTGTTCCATACCAGGAGCTGCTATGCCTTGATCTCCATGGATAATGTGGGTGAAAACACTTGATAAATTGTGAAACCTTATATAAATGAAAGATGATAGTAATGTTAAGAGTGATAACAACAGAGTAATACTTTCTGGGCATTTTGAAATGTATAGCATTGGTCTTATGCCCAAGAAAGTTCAGAATTAAAAGAAAAAAAAAAAGATTAAACTTTGCTGCTGCTGCTAAGTCGCTTCAGTCATGTCCAACTCTGTGTGACCCCATAGGTGGCAGCCCACCAGGTTCCCCCGTCCCTGGGATTCTCCAGGCAAGAACACTGGAGTGGGTTGCCATTTCCTTCCCCAATGCATGAAAGTGAAAAGTGAAAGTGAAGTCCCTCAGTCGTGTCTGACTCTTCGCAACCCCATGAACTGCAGCTCACCAGGCTCCTCTGCCCATGGTTCTTTCCAGGCAAGAATAATGGAGTGGGTTGCTATTGTCTTCTCTGAAACCTAGACTGCTGCTGCTGCTGCTGCTAAGTCGCTTCAGTAGTGTCCAGCTCTGTGGGACCCCATAGACAGCAGCCCACCAGGCTCCCCTGTCCCTGGGACTCTCCAGGCAAGAACACTGGAGTGGGTTGCCATTTCCTTCTCCAGTGCATTAAAGTGAAAAGTGAAAGTGAAGTAGTGGCTCTCAAATCAGAGTGATTTCACCCCTCAGGGACTTCTAGATGTCTGGAGACATTTCTGGTCGTCGTACAGGGGACAGTGGCAGTCCACTGACAGCTAGTAATTAGAGGCCAAGGGTACTGCTAAACATCCCATAAGGCACAAAGTCTACACCCCTCCCCCGTCCACAACAGAGGACTATTTAGTCTAAAATGCCTTGAGAAACTCTAGCATAGACAAAGACAACGGGAAAAGCAAGCTGGGGGTTTAAAATAGAAGCATTCCACATACATTTGTTAATATAGATATTTGCTTTTCTCTTTCTGACTTACTACACTCTATAAGATAGTCTCTAGGTCTGCAGATGACCCAACTTTGTTCCTTTTTATGATTAATAGTCCATTGAATATATGTACCACATCTTCTTTATCCATTCAATTTAAGATTGAATATAGCCCTGGCTATTGTAAATAGTGCTACAGTGAACACTGGGGTGCATGAGGGAGGGGATATATATATATATACATGTAGCTGATTCATGCTGTACAGTGGAAACTAACAGAACATTGTAGAGCAACTCTACCTCAACAAATGCTAATAAAATAATAACAATAATATAGAAGCATTAATATGAGTCAGGGAATTGAATTGAAGGAAAGTAGGAGAAGGCAATGGCACCCCACTCCAGTACTCTTGCCTGGAAAATCCCATAGATGGAGAAGCCTGGTGGGCTGCAGTCCATGGGATTGCGAAGAGTCGAACACAACTGAGTGACTTCACTTTCACTTTTCACTTTCACACATTGGAGAAGGAAATGGCACCCCGCTCCAGTGTTCTTGCCTGGAGAATCCCAGGGACAGGGGAGCCCAGTGGGCTGCCCTCTGTGGGGTCTCATAGATTCGGACACGACTGAAGCGACTTAGCAGCAGCAGCAGCAGGCAAAAGTAACCAGATTATATTTACATGACGAGACTGGTGACTTTCTGATTTTCAAGTGGTCACTGTCGCCTAAGGCAATGTTTGTATCTAAAATGGCACAAGGTGTTATTGCACTCTGCAGGCTTCCCAGGTGGCTCAGAGGGTGAAGAATCTGCCTGCAGTTCAGGAGACCCAGTTTCCATCCCTGGGTAGGGAAGATCCCCTGAAGAAGGAAACAGCTACCCACTCTAGATTCTTCCCTGGAGAATTCCATGGACAGATGAGTCCATGGAGTCACAGAGAATCAGACATGACTGAGTAACTAACACATATTTACTTACTTACTAGTTTAAAAGATATTGGGTGAGCTGTGTGGTTGACTGGTAATGCACATTAAGTTCACAAGTAGACCAACCCCTCCATGCAGATGCAGAGCTGTGGGTTTCTGGGTAACTTGGAAGAGATCTCTTGGCACAGTCGTCCTGCTTGACTCTCCAGTCTTGTATCTAACACCTGAAGGGCATTTCTTGGAAGCCACTGAGTCACAGGATGCATTTAAAATTACCACTGAAAACAATCATAGACATCATCAAAGTGAATCTTCTCACTTTATAGGAGGTAACATGACTTTCCATAGTGACCCAGCCAAGAACTAGAACTCGGCCTCCTTTATCTCACCTGGTGGTTTTTCTACTGTGACATGCTTCTTCTCCAGTCAGGCAGACTAGCCGTTACTTACTTCTAAACTATAGTTCCAATAACACGTCTTTGGATATTATAAGTACCTTTCAGTAAAGAAAGCAAGCATGTTGCAGTGATGTCAGCACTGAAAAGGTGAATAAATATAATCAGCTGCCCTTTATCCCAAAGCTTCATTTGAGAATTTTAATGCAGTCATTAAAGTGTGTAATGGAGTGTGGACCAGAACTGAGAAAAACACCCAGATTTTATGCAGAGCCCTCAAAATGCAAAGCATCCTATCCCAAGAGTCTTTTATAAGTGAAGCCAGGGACTTCTGTTACATTTAAGGGGATGATTTGCTGATGAGGCTTCTCTTGGATAGAAATCTATTTGGCTCACATAACTGGTCATATCTCTCCCAAAGGGCAGGCTTGGAATAGGCAAGAGAAATGCTTGGTGGTTCACGCAAGGGGCTGCTAGCTTCTTCTCTATTTTGCTAAATGTGAATATACAGTTCCTTTGATACAAGTGATTCTTTCCTTGTAGAGTAGAGATTATATCATTTAAAGGAAAATTTTTTAATGAAAATAAAAACAGAAAATCATCCAGGATAAGCCCTCTCAAGGATTGTCTGGTAGGGGCAAAGGAAAATAGGATCAGTTCAGTTTTGTCTAAGCCATTGACCCAACACTTCTTTCTTCATCCTGTTTTATCATGTTTTATCTTGCATTTGCTTCCCCTACTCATCTGAATGGTACAATTGGCTATGGAGCTGAGGGAAAGCAATTGAAGAGACTGTTCATCCCCTCTTTGTTCTAGACCAAAGATCTGAAAAGATTGGGAGGGGAGGGGAACCTTTTTAAAAGGTTCCAACATGAAACCGCTATCTTACTGCATGGGGTAGAATATTACCCAATTTTGAAATCAAAGCAAAGGACCCAGGTTGCTTGGATGGGCTTCCTTTGGACCTCCAAGAGTCTGTTATGATTTGAAAAGTTATTAAAGAAAAAAAAAGGCCCTAGGACTTTCTATTCTGGGCAAAGTGGGGCACTCTGTGTGAACGGATACTCTCTGTGATTCAGCTGAACTTGCTCCATTAGCCCTGGGCAACTACATATAGAAGCTTTTTCTGTGACCTTTCCTGCATGTCTGTGGAGTATCTCTAGGGAGCTGGAGGATTCAGGAGTCTAAGGTCCTATTCCAGCCATCATTTAACCTGTCTCTTTCTCCCGAGGGAAAGAAAGGAAGGAAAGAGACTCATCTGTTTCACAGAGACGCCAAAGATGGTATCTGACCCCCGGTATGTCGTCTCAGGTCGTTGTTATTGTTGTTCAGTCGCTAAGTCACATCCAACTCTTTGAGACTCCGTGGACTGCAGCACGCCAGGTTTCCCTGTCCTTCACTATCTCCCAAAGTTTGCTCAATTTCATGTCCATTGAGTCAGTGATGCCGTCCAACCATCTCATCCTCTGCCGCACCCTTCTCTTCCTGCCTTCAATCTTGCCCAGCATCAGGGCCTTTTCCAATGAGTAGGCTCGCTGCATCAGTCGGTCAAAGTATTGGAGATTCAGCTTCAGCATCAGTCCCTACAGTGAATATTCAGGGTTGATTTCCTTTAGGATTGATTGCTTTTTCCTGGTTTATCACAGTTTATCCTGAGGTAAATTTGGCATTCTCACTTCAGAGTTGACAACACTGAAGCTCAGATGGGTTAAGTGCTTCATACAAGGTCACTCTCTGAACTGCCGGACTGGGTCTGCAGACCACCTGATCTCAGAAAATGTGAGTCTACTTTATCATAGAGGGCCTGCATTTCAGAATGGAGAAGGCTTCCATTCTGAACTAGGCTTCCAGCAATGTCTGGGGAAAATACAACCACTTACTGCTCTTCTCCTTTAGATGAAATTAGTATTATTAGCTTTTACTTCTTTGGTGACTACAATTACTGCTGAGAAAATTTTCTCTGCCAGGTCAACTTGGCTTTCTTTTCATGCTCATTTCTCATTATTTTTCTGTACTTCCCTACACCTTCATCATATTTTACCACTTTTTAATGATTCTTTAGAAAAGAGAAATCCAACGCACTTTAAGGAAGATATTTGACATTTATCTAAAAGTAAAAACTGGGAGAAAGTCTATAGTCATTCTTGGGCATGCTAATCACTTCAGCAAAGTAATTATTTCTATTCATATTGAACAAGTACTTTATGATGAGAATCTGAAAAGTTATTTCCCAAAAATTTGTTAGAAATTCAAATGTCAAGATTTGATTAGGCTACGGAGGAGCAAAGTTCTCATGTGAACAAACTGTCTTTGTGAATTTCTGCAGTCTGGGAGTGACCCCAACAAGCGTTAACATACACATGGGACTGTCAGGTCACTAGGGGTCTTCTGCGGCCCCTGTCCCCCCACCACCTCCCAGCAGGCATTCTGCTGCTTTCAGAGGATGCTGCACACCGCTTAATCCACCTTTAATGTCGAAATCCTAGGTCACCAGCTCCTCCTGACTTCTACCTCCCCCAGGTCTCTTTCTCCTCCCCACGACTCCTCACTGTCCGCCACATTTTCACCTCCGCTCATTCGCATGGAGTGTGATTCTACCACGAGAGCAGCTGATTGCAGATGAATTTAAAGATGAGGCACAGGGTAGGAGGACTCTGGGTAGGGAATTGCAAACGTGTCTAGTGCCATGCTGGGTGATAAACAACAATCTCCTTTCATAAACATTAGACACTTTAATAAAATTGGTACTATTTTTTTTTTTTTTTTGCAAATGAAAATTGAAGCTCAGGGACAGTATTAATTTTATCAGCTGAACATGCTCTTAATGCAAACTCCTGTGACCTATGTAATATAACCCACCCTCCCCGCTCTAGCCTCTCTGTCTCCAATACCCTATTTCAGGGACACTCTGCCTGGATATGTAACACGGCCTCTCTCCCTTCGGTATGACTTTTGCACTTGCGATTGCCAATACCTTTTTCCAAAGTCAGCCTCACCTAACCCATTGTGATTAATCACTGGGAGATAAAGAAAAAAGAACTCATTTTTAAAAAATATTTATTTATTTAGCTGCAACAGGTCTTAGTTGTTTGTGACAGGAAGTATCTTTTGTTGCAGTGCGCGGATTCTCTAGTCCCAGGATGTGGGCTCAGTAGTTGCAATGTGCAGGCTGAGTTGCTACACAGCTTGTGGGATTTTAGTTCCCCCACCCGAGATCAAGGGGCTTTCCAGGTGGCTCAGTAGGTAAAGGATCTGCCTGCCATGCAGGAGACGTGGAAGACATGGGTTTGCTCCCTGAGTCGGGAAAATCTCCTGGAGGAAGAAATGGCAACGCAGTCCAGTTTTCTTGTCTGCAGAATCTGATGAACAAAGGAACCTGGTGGGCCACAGTCCATGGGGTCTCAAAGACTCAGACACGACTGAAACAACTTAGCACATCAGCGATCGAACTCACATTCCCTGCCTTGCAAGGCAGATCACCAGGGAAGTCCCAGAGAGGAAATCGTTTCTCGTCCCGCGTGAACTTGCACTCTACTTAGTTGCTTTGTAACACTAATAAAAATCTGTAATTAATGAAAGACATTGATCCATTCGTATCCCCCACTATACTCTTCTATAAAAGAGTATAGTCTCATTCTCCCAAATCCCTAATATCAATTACATTATTTAACATACAATAAGGGCTCAATACATTTCTACTGAATGAATAAATAAAACACATGTTCCAAGAACTGTGCTTGAGACTTTTCATAAATAATCTTTCTTCTACCCCANTCACCAGGGAAGTCCCAGAGAGGAAATCGTTTCTCGTCCCGCGTGAACTTGCACTCTACTTAGTTGCTTTGTAACACTAATAAAAATCTGTAATTAATGAAAGACATTGATCCATTCGTATCCCCCACTATACTCTTCTATAAAAGAGTATAGTCTCATTCTCCCAAATCCCTAATATCAATTACATTATTTAACATACAATAAGGGCTCAATACATTTCTACTGAATGAATAAATAAAACACATGTTCCAAGAACTGTGCTTGAGACTTTTCATAAATAATCTTTCTTCTACCCCACTCAGTATGCTGAACTCTCAGCTCTATCAAGTCCTCTGTGCCTCAATTTCCTCAAAAGAAAGGTTTCATTCAACCCCAAAGTCCTGTATTATTAACTGTGATACATTTGAGCTAATAAAATGTATTTCACGACCTGAAAATAAATGTTTCTTTGGAGAAGAGCAGAGTTGTTTTCAAACCCTGTAATAGGACTGAGAAAGCAAGTCAGTATTTCAAGCATAAGTAGTGGAAACTTAATGGTCTTCTGATGGGGAGGGAAGGGACGCAATGGTGCTCCATCAAGCTGGGATACTGCTCTAGGGCTGGACCGATTTTCTGAGCCAGAGAGTGGCCACTGAGTGAGTGAAAACATACTGTTTCTGACTCAGGAAACCTGCTCTCTTGTTTACATGAGCAAGTACATCAGAGGGGAGATGTTTTCCTCCCTTACAACACTCATGGCAATAAGCATTAAGCTATAATTGAACCATTAGTCTCCATAAAACATTTTAGTACCAAAATATTTTGTAGAATTATATTGCATTTTCTCCCATCAACATTTGTGTGCTTTTGTTGCCTTTTTTTTCCCTTTTGTTTCAATTAACATACAAATGAGGCCAGGCAGAAAATGCATTATTTTTTAATGCCCAGCTTCCCTCTGCTAGGAAGTGCAGTGGCAATGCTGNGTGGGTTGCCATTTCCTTCTCCAATGTCACCTAATATGTTAGTCAGGGTGAGTGAAATCTCTGGCAGAATGAGGAGGGTGACATTTATCAGTCGCTTTCTCTCTTCCTTGACCAAACCCAGCACATGACCACATCCAAGCTCAAGGACCCAAGAAATATAATCTTATCATGCGCCTTTCAATTTGGAAAACTGGCAGTAGCTCTAATGAAGTTTACACTATGGGTCTTGCAAAATCGAGAAGACTAATAGGTACTCAATAAATCCCTACTATAGATATACAATGATATTGAAAGAGCTAGATTTTTACCGTCTGCCAATCTACATCACTAATATGATCTCAAGGAGTTATTTAATAAAAATAATTTTGTTAGGAAACAACCATTATTAAAATATTGGTGGAAGTAATTAAGGAGAATGTGATCAATATAAAAAGTATTGACAGCCATGTTCATCACTTATTAGTGTATTTGATGTGATGTGCACCATTAAAAATAATTTCAGTAGAGTCAAAAACAGTCCCTGGCAATACTGTCTTGATAAAGGATACACTGCCTAGGTCAGCACCTCCTGGTCAATTCAGCAAATCACAGTAACAAAATTTAAAGTATTGTTTGTTAGGAAAAAGTCAGTTTTGCAAAGAGCCATTTAAAAATCCCCATATCATGATTACACTCTTTATTTAAAAAACTGACATTTNTGATAAAGTATACACTGCCTAGGTCAGCACCTCCTGGTCAATTCAGCAAAGCATAGTAACAAAATTTAAAGTATTGTTTGTTAGGAAAAAGTCAGTTTTGCAAAGAGCCATTTAAAAATCCCCATATCATGATTACACTCTTTATTTAAAAAACTGACATTTATCTTGATGTGACATTTTCATAATCCCTTAATGACTTTTAGTTGAAATACCAATGTTGACACAGAAAGAAAATCATTATATGGATACTATAAAATGCAATGTATACAACTATTAGACAACAGACCAGCCAGTCCTAATCAGTCTACAAATCATTATAAGCACAATTGTTTAAAAAAAAATCACTTTGGTGAAACTGACTTTTTGTTGTTGTTGTTAAGTCACTAAGTCATGTCTAACTCTGCAGACTCATGGACTACAGCACACCAGGTTTCCCCATTCTTCTCTATCTACTGGAGTTTACTTAAATTTATATCTACTGAGTCAGTGATGCTATATAACCATCTAATCCTCTGCCACCTTCTTCTACTTTTGCTTTCAATCANCCTCATGGACTACAGCACACCAGGTTTCTCTATCCTTCTCTATCTACTGGAGTTTACTTAAATTTATATCTACTGAGTCAGTGATGCTGTATAACCATCTAATCCTCTGCCACCTTCTTCTACTTTTGCTTTCAATCATTCCCAGCATCAGGGTCTTTTCCAATGAGTTGATATTAGTTTTATTTCAATCTAAAAGTTTCTCATTCACCTGTGTCCTGGAGTCCATGAAGTTGACAGCTCAGTGATCCATGACTATACTTGCTTCTTAATTGTCATTCTAAGAAGATTGACCTAGGTTGTAGGTAGGAAGGTCAAGAATGGGGATTTTTGTGGAATATCAAATAAAAAGGGTATGTGGAAGACCCAAGGTCAGGACCAACAAAAGCAGGTTCATTAGCTGTTTATTCATTGCATCTGCATAACTCTTTTCTAACATTAAATAAGAGACATTTTAGATGAGTATGTGCCTCCAGGAATTGCAAATAATAATAATTAGTTGAATGTTTGCTTTAAGAAAAAAAATCTGCACTCTCAATTGGTGATCAAATGTCTCCATAATAAAGTTTAAAAAGAAAAATCCACCCATATAAAAGACTGAAAATTCAAGTGCCTTGGAGTTTTTTTCAGTTCCAGAAATAATATTTTAAACCTCAGTGTCCGGGTCTGTATCTTGACATAAAACTTGCCAGTTCCCTTTCAAAAGATAATCTCAGCTGCAATTACACTAACGACCAAAATGAAAAATTGAATTCTGAGTGACCCCAGCAGGTTAGCTCTTTATTCTCCAATGATATAAGAGGTCAGCTAACAAGACCTCTCCATGCATGCTTTTAAGTGTTATTGATGGCCCTAAAGCAATTCTACCCTTTTAAAAATCCTTTTGTGCACCTGGTCTTGTTATCACCATAGAAGTGACTTGCATACTGTGGGCTTATGATTCACAGGGAGAGTTTCCTGTCATTTGTCTTACCTTCATGACATTACAATTTCACTAAATATTCCTCTTGTTTCCGTGTTAGCAGTGAAAGCACTGGAAGTGTCAGATCTGTGCTCCTGTACGTTATATATGCGCTATCTCCAAATGCTCCCTCCCCTTTGGTGTAAAATCATTCTAGGCTGCATATGTTAGGCACCTTCCAAAACCTCTGATAACCTTTATTGCTTTTCTGAAGACCTTTTCAATCCACCTCTTCATAAACTGAAGTTATGAAAGCCATTTTTCCATAATGCAAATGGACAAGTTTTCCACAGAGCAGGGATTCCCAACCATTGCTGTGAAATACAGAAACTCCATTCTCAGAAATTCTAATTCAAGAGGTCTCTGGGATGGTGTCTAAGAATATCTGATTTTAAAACTTCTGGAGGGGATTCTCATTTGAATCCAGTATTTATGAGTTATGGGGATAACTGTCTTGAAAGTTTGATTTCTGAGTCTTCTCCATTCATTTCTATGCAGATACCAAAAAGACAGCACCCAGTCCTTCAGTGACCGGCCTCAAGGAAGATGATGCTGTTGTCATTTAGTCACTAAGTCCTATTGAACTCTTTTGTGATCCCATGGATGGTAGCCTGCCAGGCTCCTCTGTCCATAGGATGTCCCAGGCGAGAATACTGGAGTGGGTTGCCATTTCCTTTTCCAGGGGATCTTCCCAACTCAGGGATCAAACCCTCGTCTCCTGGGTTGGCAGGCAGATTCTCTACCACTGAGCCACCAGGGAAATCTAAGAAAGTGATACTCTTGATTTAGAAGATTAATGACAATCTTACCTCCAAAGCACGTGGAATTGTTTCTTCTCAATGGACACCATTTCCAGGAATCCAAGCGAAAGACCACAGTCTAAGAAATGACCTCTATTTAGAATCTTGGTCCTTTCTGTTTACCTCTTTTTTGCTCCTCCCCACCAAATAAAAACCATACACAGAGAATGTTGGAACTGCCAGGATCCCAGTTAGGTAACAGAATCAGACTTAAGAGGCAGTGAGAAGTACAAAAATAGTTCCATCTTTCTATTTATAAACAACCCTCTTTGGCCCTACTCAATCTGTGGGATAAGATGGGAAAGAGTAGAGAGGAGGGTTTCAGAGATATGCATATGTATAGATCTTCATTTAAATATATCTGCGTCTCAGTATTGCCAATTCAACATTTAATGAGTTTTACTCCGAGGCATTATGATAAGTACTGAAGCTAAGAAGATCAATAAAATATATATCTCAGTATGGGATTACTCAGAAACCCAAGCAGTAGAAAAGGCAAGACTCTGCACCACTATGGATAGCTCCAGATATAAGATATGTAGAGCATGAACTAGTTTAAATTTGATCAGCCGACAAATTTCTCCTGTGAAGGTCAAGCATAATGCGACGGAAGCACGTAGGATGGAGGTCAGTGGCCTGGGTCCTCGCTTCACATTAATCATTGGTTTGTCTCCACATTAATCATTTGTTTCTATCTACTGAGTCTCTGAATTTCCAAAGCTCCTTCCTAGTCTACGTCTCCAGGCTACCGCAGTCAACCTACTAATCATCTATTGCTTCTTATAATTCTGTTTCTGATTCTTTTCCCTCATTTCTCTTTGGCAGATCCTGTTCATGGGCATGATGACTGAATACTATCATTACTTTTTCACAACCCTGGTAAGCATATCTGGTGGAAATGTATTTCACACCATCAAAAAATCTTTGGTTATTTTAAAGTCAGCCCTGGTGTCAAAGGCAGGATATTGTCATGGAGGTTTGTTTTATTTTCCTACTACTGCTGCTGCTAAGTCGCTTCAGTTGTTTCTGACTCTGTGCAACCCCATAGATGACCTCCTACCAGGCTCCTCTCCTTAGAAATTCTGATCCCAAAGAATCCTCTAAATCTAGAAATGCTAAACAGCAAGTGTCTTCTTTCCTTTCTTCTTTCCCTTCTTTCTTCCCTTCTTCCCTCCTTCCCTTCTTTCTTTTCTTAACTAGCATCAATACATGTGCATCCAGAAAGGAGTTAAAATAAAGCTTCCATTAAATAGAAACTGCCACAGTACAAACTATTAATAAAGAAGAATCATCTGTATTTGCTACATATATTAGAGGACACACTAAAGTGTATCTTGGCATGCTATCTGATGTGATTTCTCCACCTGTGTCCAGTGGACAGCTGGTTTAGCCAGGGGTCACTTGTCAGGTATTTGGAAAACTATCAAGATAAGGAATTTGGTAGAGGCTTTCCATATTGAACATTTTTCATCATAAGAAAAACATGGCTCTAAGCCTGAGACATTCAAAAGAAGCTATACAACCTTAACTTTTGAGAGATCATCAGGTCGAGGAAGAACGAATTAAGCATTTAACACATCAGAATGATGTGTTAGCTCTCAGCCACACAAACAATACACCACTCCCAACACGCACACTCCATTCTTTTACATGAGAAGACACATGATCAACCTCCATTTCTAACCTGTAATAGTGTGTCAGCTAAAATCTACCCAGATTTGTGGGATTCAATAAGAGTATGGTTTTCCCAAAGGAATCTGGCCAAGTAGGCTGGCGCATCAGGGAAAGCACAGCCTTTGAAGCAAGGACCAGACAGATCTTGGGCACCTGCTTCTGGAAGCAGGAAACTCCATTCCTCAGCTGAGCATCTCTGAGAGCAGGAAGGGCTGCAGAGGACACCACAAGACAAATGCCTTGGAGCAGCTGTTAAAATCATCATTGCTCCTGAGCTCAGAGTCAGAGAGTGGAGCGCAGGGCAGAAGCTCCTGAACTCAAGTTTCCGTGGTCTTCACTCCCTCATTGACATCCTGATGGGATCCTGTCAGAAGAGTCAAGGGAGACCCTGAGAACTAGGAAGTATCTTACTCTGCTCACAAATATTGCCCATCCCCATCACCATGAACACATACATCTTACTCAAGGCAAGATGGCCATCTGCCTCTGAACTTTCCCTCCTTCCCAGGTGTATATGCCTTTAAGAGTTAGTTTTGTTGAAATTTGAGAAAAATATAAATTTTTCCTTCAGTGGAAGGACAGACCAGTTGCCTTTGCACTCTTACTTATTGCCTCATCCTCCACTAACACGGGGATGTTGAAAATTGGCCCTCGAACTCTCCATATTCTATCTTGCACAGAAACAATTTGGAGACCAAATGAACTGTGCACGTATTTAGCATATTCACATTAGTGTATTGTATTTCTGTACTGTTGAACGAATAAGGGAATCAATATACATCCTGGAAGTTTCTCTCTGAACCCCTGTAACTTGAGTTAACCTCCTTGTATTCACTGAGTGTGCTAAAGGAATCATTCTGCCTTGGATCTTATTCTTTAAATTTGCTTCTTTAAGCAATTTCCTTTGGTTTTATCTGCATTCTGCCATGGTTTGCTTTTGTTGTCTTACCAGTTTTGTTCATGAGTATTAATGAAACTTAAAGACAAAAGAAAATTAGTTACTTAGTGCAAGGAAAGTAAACATAACAATTGAAAAGGCAATGCATTTTTTCTCACATGAGCCAGGAGTTCAGAACTGCATTCTCAAGATTCCACAGTCTAATGTAACGTTATCTTGCAAGTAGTGATACAGAAAAGAGTTATTCAAAAGAATATATATGCATCTTCTGCACATATAAATCATGAAATGTTCCTGAGGTTTTCCTCTTTATTAACAACTATCATCGCAGATAATGTGCTCTCTTATACTTTCAATAAAGCAGTTACACTGGTAGAAAATTTTTATGGAAGTTTTTTTTTTCTTTTATTAACCATTAAATACTATTTTGAAATTTTGGTTCATTCCAAAATGTGAAATATTTTAATGATATGCTTTAGAGTCTAACCTTTGTTTATAGGAAAAAAGTTGAAATGATCACTTAAGTCTATTTTAAATGCAAACCAACAAAACTTTTGTTTTAAATTCCGCCCTCATATATAATGGAAAACACTTGAATAGGTTCAAGTTTTTTCCCCTGAAACATTATCTAAAAGAACAAGTTCTATGTTAAGATACTCATATCCATACAACCACAGGCTCTAGTTTATTCTCTGAAAAGAACCGTTTGTTTCTTATTCTAAGCTTGTGTATAGTGAGCAATTTTCATGCTCTCATTATATGAGACAAAGGTCAGTTCCAGTGAGCCAGGAATTTTTTTTTTTTTTTTTTTGCTGAGGATATGGAAAATAGGAGCTCTGCCCAGGGTTCCCACAGAATATTATGAATCCTGGGTAGAAAGCATTAAGAATGACCACTCTGAGCTGAGGTTCACAAAGTGCTCAATGGCTTACCAAAANGCCAGGAATTTTTTTTTTTTTTTTGCTGACAGTGATCTTCCTGTCAAGTGTATATGCAAGATCCAAACTTCACCTCCTCTGCATCGTGGGGCAGAAAGTTATGAGGGAAATAACAGCAGTGTACCGAATGGACACAGAGGCCCCTTCAACTCCCCAGAGGGCTATATCCTCAGGAACAAATGCTCTAGCTTCTCAGAATGGCACATCTCGTGTCCGAGGGCATGCTAATTATTGGCAGCTTTGTGTCTGTTCTTGGTTTATACAAACTCTAACAGTATTGCAAAAACAAATAGATGAAAATGAAAATTATTACTGCCTTAGAATTTGTCAGGCAGCATGCAAATGAAGAACGGGAAACGTTCTTTTATAGAACCAGTGTGATGATCGCTGCCGTGCTTGTTTTAATCTGTTTGTTGCTTCTGCAAGCGTTAGCTCTCTTTTGATCAAGAAAGCTGAAAATGTTAACTCTTTCTTCTTTTATAATTTTTAATACTGCACAGGACTTATTTGCTTTAGATCTGGAACTCTATAGGTACAGTGGTGTAAATATGACTGGGTTTCGGCTACTGAATATTGACAACCCTCACGTGTCTGCCATCATTGAGAAGTGGTCCATGGAAAGATTGCAGGCTCCACCCAGGCCTGAGACTGGCCTTTTGGATGGCATGATGACTGTAAGTAGCTTTAAAATAAAATCATTTGAGATAATGTTTGACTTCCTCAGGAGTTAGGTTAAGACTCTCATACGCTTTCTATGGGCTCCCCTGGTAGCACAGATGGTAAAGAATCTGCCTTCAACACAAGAGACCCGGGTTCAGTCCCCTGGGTCAGGAAAATCCCCTGGAGAAGAGAATGACTATCCACTCCAATATTCTTGCCTGGAGAATTCTGTGGACAGAGGAGCCTGGCGAGCTACAGTCCTGTGGGTTACAATGAGTCAACACTACTGAAACGACTTTAGCATGCTTTCTATCCTGCAAGGGAAACGTGTTATAACCTGTGCCTAGACTTATATGAGAGGAAGAGGAAGGATTTTTATGGATTTTGAAAGCTTGTGCATGGCAACTGTCAAAAACTGCTCTTTTCAACTTCCTGACAGTAAGGGCCTCAGATAAAAAGGTAAATGCGAGACAGTCACCACTGTCAGCTAAATGGAGGCAAAGCATAAACCAAAGCAAGGGGAAGTGGGAAACGGGTTACCTCCTGGGAATGTGGCCTTGGGAATGAGGGAGGGAAAGAGGAGGAGCAAGCTGCCTATAAAGGTTCTTCAGAACCAGTTTGCTCTCCTTGCTTCTGCCACATCTCAGCAGGCAGAAGCACACGTGGAAAAATTCAGATTTCCTTGTAATTGGAGTGTTCACACTCTTCTTGTCCTGGGCTCAGGAAGGCGCACCTTTGCAGGCACTGACGGTGCTTTACACCAGCCATATGTCGCTCTCAAAGCAGATGCCAAGCCTGCCTCCAACAGAGAGAGAGGTACTCTACTGAACGCATAAATTGCAAACTGCCTCATCAGAGAGCTTCTCAGTAACATCATTTGTCTCTTGTTGTCAAATGCACCTACCCTAGCTTTATTTCTCTAATGAAGCTCCCTGTGTGATGGAAGAAAATTGCAGGAAATAAAAAAAAAAGATCTCTATGTCAGAACAGTGTCATCCAAAGGAAAAGATATTGGGAATGCAGGCAGGTAATAGCATTTTAAATTGGCATAGTATTTCATTCTCTGTTCCCATCATCGGGAGAAACTCTCTTGCTTTTAAGATGCAATTTACTGATAACTGAAAGGCATCATCTCACAGATAAATAAACTTGGGATTTCTCTTCTTTTTCTATCTTTTTTGAACAAGGTACAAATGAAAAAAAAAAAAAAAGAAGAAGAAGGAGGAGAAATGAATTAATTAAATGGTTCTGGATGATTCCATGTTTAAGGTCCCTGTCTTTTGTTCAAACCTGAAATAACTCTTAAAATATACAAAGTGATCTGAGAGATAATGATGGAAAGCATTTTGGTACGAATGAGGCTTGGGATGACTTGAAACATTGCTTTGAATAAAAAGTAGAAAATATACAAGGAAATGCTAGACTTCTGAAATGAAAGATAAAGAGACAGAAAGGGAGGGAGGGAAGGAGAGAGAGAGAGAGTTAAAAAAAAAANCCCGGGTTCAATCCCCTGGGTCAGGAAAATCCCCTGGAGAAGAGAATGACTATCCACTCCAATATTCTTGCCTGGAGAATTCTGTGGACAGAGGAGCCTGGCGAGCTACAGTCCTGTGGGTTACAATGAGTCAACACTACTGAAACGACTTTAGCATGCTTTCTATCCTGCAAGGGAAACGTGTTATAACCTGTGCCTAGACTTATATGAGAGGAAGAGGAAGGATTTTTATGGATTTTGAAAGCTTGTGCATGGCAACTGTCAAAAACTGCTCTTTTCAACTTCCTGACAGTAAGGGCCTCAGATAAAAAGGTAAATGCGAGACAGTCACCACTGTCAGCTAAATGGAGGCAAAGCATAAACCAAAGCAAGGGGAAGTGGGAAACGGGTTACCTCCTGGGAATGTGGCCTTGGGAATGAGGGAGGGAAAGAGGAGGAGCAAGCTGCCTATAAAGATTCTTCAGAACCAGTTTGCTCTCCTTGCTTCTGCCACATCTCAGCAGGCAGAAGCACACGTGGAAAAATCCAGATTTCCTTGTAATTGGAGTGTTCACACTCTTCTTGTCCTGGGCTCAGGAAGGCGCACCTTTGCAGGCACTGACGGTGCTTTACACCAGCCATATGTCGCTCTCAAAGCAGATGCCAAGCCTGCCTCCAACAGAGAGAGAGGTACTCTACTGAACGCATAAATTGCAAACTGCCTCATCAGAGAGCTTCTCAGTAACATCATTTGTCTCTTGTTGTCAAATGCACCTACCCTAGCTTTATTTCTCTAATGAAGCTCCCTGTGTGATGGAAGAAAATTGCAGGAAATAAAAAAAAAAGATCTCTATGTCAGAACAGTGTCATCCAAAGGAAAAGATATTGGGAATGCAGGCAGGTAATAGCATTTTAAATTGGCATAGTATTTCATTCTCTGTTCCCATCATCGGGAGAAACTCTCTTGCTTTTAAGATGCAATTTACTGATAACTGAAAGGCATCATCTCACAGATAAATAAACTTGGGATTTCTCTTCTTTTTCTATCTTTTTTGAACAAGGTACAAAAAAAAAAAAAAAAGAAGAAGAAGAAGGAGAAATGAATTAATTAAATGGTTCTGGATGATTCCATGTTTAAGGTCCCTGTCTTTTGTTCAAACCTGAAATAACTCTTAAAATATACAAAGTGATCTGAGAGATAATGATGGAAAGCATTTTGGTACGAATGAGGCTTGGGATGACTTGAAACATTGCTTTGAATAAAAAGTAGAAAATATACAAGGAAATGCTAGACTTCTGAAATGAAAGATAAAGAGACAGAAAGGGAGGGAGGGAAGGAGAGAGAGAGAGAGTTAAAAAAAAAAGCTGCTGGCATATCTTTCCTCCTGGAGTTGTTTTCCACTGTGTTCAAATATGGTTCAAAATCTTCTGTCCATGCTCTACCCCCACTTCTCAAACAAGATCTCTATCACAGAAGGAGACTGAGAGCCATTTTTACCTGTGTTCCTTGAGCACCACTGAAAGAGTTAGAGCTTGGCCCTACCTTAATACAGATGTGAATTCATGCCAGACATTAATTATTCATCACAAGTATGTCTTAATTTATTTTTTTAAAAAATTGGCCGTTGTCTTCAATTATACTGAGCGGACAGAAGAGTTTGTGCATATTGACTGAGATGAGACAAAGCATTGAATAAGGCAGATAGAACGATACTATTCTCATCCAGTCAGGCTCACCAGTCCTATGGACAGGAAGCAGGGCAGCCCCAAGTCCCCAGGGATGAGAGACTGTCTAGAGTTTACTGTAGTCTTCTCATCCAACCAGAGGAGTCATTGTTATCAGCATTGTTATTGTTGTTGCTGTTGTTATAAGCTATAAAAGGAAATAGGGATTTATTAGAACAGAAGGTGGCTTAGCAGGTTGCTATAAAAGTGGGTAGAGCAAATGTGTTAGATTATGATATTATTGGTGAAAACCAGTGGTAACTCTCAGTTGGCCACTAGAAGGCAGATCCCACGGTTACGCAGATAAGAGCCTTGCCACTGATCCTGTGAAGCATAATGTTGACCTGTATTTTTCCAAAGAGTCCATTTTGCAGTTCACTGTTTCCTTGTGGCTAATTTGGGAGTAGAGAAACAGCCACACGAAGCTGACAGGGCAAGTATAATAAGAGAAGTGAAGTTGCTCAGTTGTGTCCGACTCTTTGCGACCCCATGGACTATAGCCTACTGGGCTCCTCCATCCATGGAATTTTCCAGGCAAGAGTACTGGAGTGGGTTGCCATTTCCTTCTCCAGAATAATAAGGGAAATAAACTCTATTCATTGGAAAGACTGATGCTGAAGCTGAAGCTCCAATACTGTGCTCCAATACCTGATGCAAAGAGCTGACTCATTGGAAAAGATCCTGATGCTGGGAAAGATGGAGGACAAGAGAAAGGGGTGAAAGAGGATGAGATGATTGGATAGCCCATCACCGACTTGATGGACATCAGCTTGAGCATACTCTATGAGATACTGAAGGACAGGGAAACCTGGCATGCTGCAGTCCATGGGGTTGCAAAGAGTCGGACACGACTTAGCAACTGAACAACAGCAACACTAAGGGCATCTGATGGACTGATGGTTGAGTCAAGAAAGCACACCCCAAGTCCCCAAGACCAGGCCCAGTGTTATCAAGTCTTTATTCTCAAATAACCTCTGAACTCAAACTCCTTCTTCTCTACCTTAAAGATAAAAACTCCTTTAGTTTCAATTCCCCTGTGTCTATATTATTTCAGGTCCATTTTTCATTCATTATTTTTTTCTAAATTTTTATTGGAGTATAGTTGCTTTACAATGTTGTGTTATTTTTTTGCTGTGAGTCAGGCATCAGTCATTTCAGTCACTCAGTCATGTCCAACTCTCTGTGACCCCATGGACTGCAGCAAGCCAGTCTTCCCTGTACATCACCAACTCCCAGAGTCCACCCAAACCCATGTCCATTGAGTCAGTGATGCCATCCAACCATCTCATCCTCTATCATGCCCTTCTCCTCCCGCCTTCAATCTTTCCCAGCATCAGGGTCTTTTCAAATGAGTCAGCTCTTCACATCAGATGACCAAAGGATTGGAGTTTCAGGCTCAACATCAGTCATTCCAATGAACACTCAGGACTGATCTCCTTTAGGATGGACTGGTTGTATCTCCTTGCAGTCCAAGGGACTCTCAGCGTCTTCTCCAACACCACAGTTCAAAAGCATCAATTCTTTGGCACTCAGCTTTCTTTGTTTCTTTGTAGTCCAACTCTCACATCCATACATGACCACTGGAAAAACCGTAACCTTGACTAGATGAACCTTTGTTGACAAAGTAATGTCTCTGCCTTTTAATATGCTGTGTAGGTTGGTCATAACTTTACTTTCAAGGAGCAAGCTTCTTTTAATTTCATGGCTGCACTCACCATCTGCAGTGATTTTGAAGCCCCAGAAAATAAGGTCTGTCACCATTTCCACTGTTTCCCCATCTATTTGCCATGAAGTGATGGGACCAGATGCCATGATCTTAGCTTTCTGAATGTTGAGTTTTAAGCCAACTTTTTCACTCTCCTCTTTCACTTTCATCAAGAAGCTCTTTAGTTCTTTGCTTTCTGCCATAAGGGTGGTGTCATCTGCATATCTGAAGTTATTGATATTCCTCCTGACAATCTTGATTCCAGCTTGTGCTTCATCCAGCCCAGCAGTTTCATGATGTTCTCTGCATATACGTTAAATAAGCAGGGTGACAATATACAGCCTTGACACACTCCTTTTCCTATTTGGAATCAGTCTGTTTTTCCACGTCCAGTTCTAACTGTTGCTTCCTCACCTGCATACAGATTTCTCGAGGCAAGTCAGATGATCTGGTATTCCCATCTCTTTCAGAATTTTCCACAGTTTTTTGTGATCCACACAGTCAAAGGCTTTGGCATAGTCAATAAAGCAGAAATAGATGTTTTTCTGGAAATTTATTGCTTTTTCGATAATCCAGTGAATGTTGACAATTTGATCTCTGGTTCCTCTGCCTTTTCTAAAACCAGCCTAAACATCTGGAGGTTCACAGTTCATGTACTGCTGAAGCCTGGCTTGGAGAATTTTGCTCATTGCTTTACTAGTGTGTGAAGTGAGTGAGTCCAGCTTACATCTACATATATCCCCCTTTTTCTGGATTTCCTTCCCATTTAGATTACCACAGAGCAATGAGTAGAGTTCCCTGTGCTATACAGTAGGTTCTGATTCAGTTCAGTTCAGTCACTCAGTTGTGTCCAACTCTTTGCGACCCCATGAATCGCAGCACGCTATGCATCCCTGTTCATTACCATCTCTCGGAGTTCACTCAGATGCATGTCCATCGAGTCCATGATGCCATCCAGCCATTTTATCCAGCCATTTTATCCTCGGTCGTCTCGTTCTCCTCCTGCCCCTAATCCCTCCCAGCATCAGAGTCTTTTCCAATGAGTCAACTCTTCTCATGAGGTGGCCAAAGTACTGGAGTTTCAGCTTTAGCATCATTCCTTCCAAAGAAATCCCAGGGTTGTTCTCCTTCAGAATGGACTGGTTGGATCTCCTTGCAGTCCAAGGGACTCTCAAGAGTCTTCTCCAACACCACAGTTCAAAAGCATCAGTTCTTTGGCACTCAGCCTTCTTCACAGTCCAACTCTCACATCCATACATAACTACGGGAAAAACCATAGCCTTGACTAGACGGACCTTAGTCGTCAAAGTAATGTCTCTGCTTTTGAATATGCTATCTAAGTTGGTCATATCTCTTCTTCCAAGGAGTAAGCGTCTTCTAATTTCATGGCTGCAATCACTATCTGCAGTGATTTTGGAGCCCCCCAAAATAAAGTCTGACACTGTTTCCACTGTTTCCCCATCTATTTTCCATGAAGTGATGGGACTGGATGCCATGATCTTTGTTTTCTGAATGTTGAGCTTTAAGCCAACTTTTTCACGCTCCTCTTTCACCTCCATCAAGAGGCCCTTTAGCTCCTCTTCACTTTCTGCCATAAGGGTG
>SJYW01033525.1:116943-133537 GCA_006410735.1 Raphicerus campestris
GTCAATAAAGCAGAAATAGATGTTTTTCTGGAATTCTCTTGCTTTTTCGATAATCCAGTGAATGTTGGCAATTTGATCTCTGGTTCCTCTGCCTTTTCTAAAACCAGCTTGAACATCTGGAATTTCATGGTTCACGTACTATTGAAGCCTGGCTTGGAGAATTTTGAGCGTTACTTCAATAGCGTGTGAGATGAGTGCAATTGTGCGGTAGTTTGAGCATTCTTTGACATTGCCTTTCTTTGGGATTAGAATGAAAACTGACTTTTTCCAGTCCTGTGGCCGCTGCTGAGTTTTCCAAATGTGCTGGCATATTGAGTGCAGCACTTTCACAGCATCATCTTTCAGGATTTGAGATAGCTCAACTGGAATTCCATCACCTCCTCTAGTTTTGTTCATAGTGATGCTTTCTAAGGCCCACTTGACTTCACATTCCAGGATGTCTGGCTGTAGGTGAGTGATCACACCATTGTGATTATCTTGGTCATGAAGTTCTTTTTTGTACAGTTCTTCTGTGTATTCTTGCCACCTCTTCTTAATATCTTCTGCTTCTGTTATGTCCCTAATGTCTAGAATGTAGTTAATCACCAATAAATATTGATTATGTTGACCTATTATTTATAATCATTAAAGTGAAAGTGAAGTCTCTCAGTTGTGTCCAACTCTTTGTGACCCCATGGACTGTAGCCTATCAGACTCCTCCGTCCATGGGATTTTCCAGGCAAGAGTGCTGGAGTGGATTGCCATTTCCTTCTCCAGGGGATCTTCCCAACCCAGGGATCGAACCCAGGTCTCCCACATTGCAGGCAGATGCTTTACCATCTGAGCCACCAGGGAAGCCTATAATAATTAAATCACCATACAAATACTTGGTTTAGATGCAACTCAGCTTTGTGGTTGAGACCACAAACCCTAGTACCAACTTTCTGTGTTTGAATCTTAGCTTTCTCATCACTAGTTTGGGAACAACGTTTAACTGTGTCAGTTCTTCATAAAGGAGTAGAAATTATGGTGAAGACACAATGACTGCAAAATATTTGGAAGAGTACCTGACATATAAACCAGTGTATGTGCATGCTCAGTTGTATCCAACTCTTTGGGACCCTACAGATTGTAGCTAACTTGCCAGGCTCCTCTGTCCATGGGATTTTCCCAGCAAGAATACTGGAGTGGGCTGTCATTTCTTCCTCTAGGGGATCTTCCCCACACAGGGATCAAATCCATATCGCCTGTGTCTCCTGCATTAAAGGGATATTCTTTGCTGCTGAGCCACTTGGGAAGCCCCGACATATAGTTCAGTTCACTTCAGTTCAGTTGCTTAGTCGTGTCCGACTCTTTGTGGCCCCATGAACTGCAGCACGCCAGGCCTCCCTGTCCATCACCAACTCCCAGAGGTCACTCAAACTCATGTCCATCAAGTTGGTGATGCCCTCCAGCCATCTCATCCTCTGTCATCCCCTTCTCCTCCTGCCCCCAATCCCTCCCAGCATCAGAGTCTTTTCCAATGAGTCAGTTCTTCACATGAGGTGGCCAAAGTACTGGAGTTTCAGCTTTAGCATTATTCCTTCCAAAGAACACCCAAGATTGATCTCCTTTAGGATGGACTGGTTGGATCTCCTTGCAGTCCAAGGGACTCTCAAGAGTCTTCTCCAACACCACCGTTCAAAAGCATCAATTCTTCAGCACTCAACTTTCTTCACAGTCCAACTCTCACATCCATACATGACTACTGGAAAAACCATAGCCTTGACTAGATGGATCTTTCTTGTTCTCTATAAATGTCATCTATTATGATAGACTGCCTTTTTAAAAGTCCCACTGTGTCAATAGATAGACCTTAGACTAGTCACTTAATTTCCCTGAACTTCAGTTCTCTGATCTGTAAAACTGATTATATCAGCCTTGAACTGAAATGATCAGAATATTTTTAAGCTTTAACAATTATCACCATCATGACTTCTACATATCACTCATATTAAGTGTGAGTGAAACAATTAATCTTAGAAATGCATCCTAAAACCTTGGAATTATACAGTTTTCACAAAAAAATTATTTTATTTTAAGCATGAAATAACATTAATTCCTTCATCTAACATTTTTTAAACACCTTTCATGTGTCAAGAACTGTGCTAGCCACTAAAAAATGAAGTTGAGCATTTTTATTGAGAAAGAGATATAAAAAGATTAATATATTATAGGAAAAATGCAGTGATAGAGATTGCCCAGAATAATAAGTATTCAAAGTAGACATAGTCTCTGGACTCAAAGACTGATAGAGTACAAGATGTAATCCCCTTGTTTTCTCTTCCTACCTCCATCAAGACATGTCCAATAAATGTTGAATAAATATATGCTGAACAAATCATCTTATTTTGGAAAACTACATCATAGTCTTCATTCTGTGACTTAGATTTTTGATTTAACTATACAAATTACTGGTTATCTCTATGACCCTACACAAATCAATATACTGCCTGAAGGTCAGTTTCCTAAATAATAATAGCTTGATTCATCTGTTCTGTTTATTTTGTGGGGGTGTTGAGAATTTCAAATGAACTAGTCTATTTGAAGTTGCGATGACAATCCTCAAGTAAAATGCAAAGGTATTATATGATGTTATCCTTAAAAAAAAAAAAAAAAGCGCAGGGTAGTACTTCAGAAAATACTGAGAGTACTATCCGAAATTCTGCAAACGAGAGAAATCTCATGAGTCAAAGAATGACATAGCCAACCCCCTGGCCCCAAAGGAATGGCTAGTTCCAATGTCTATCAGGAAAGCAAGTGCTATCAAGAACACATGTTTTCTGAGCAAGCTGCAGAGGTCTGTTCTTCTAAGGGTCTCTTCAAATCTGCTTATTGAATTTCATTCTATGACTACAGCCTTCTTGACTGGTCAATGGAAGTGCCCAATGTCAGTATCTTTATCTAGAAATCACATGTTAATTTTGCTCACAGCACTCTCTTTCTACAAAATATAATCAAGTAAATAGACAAGAGATAGGTAAACACTGCGAGATCAAATCTGATATTGAAATATTGAGCTTCTAACTCAATGTATTGATAGTTGATCTTAACACAGAGTTTAACAAAAGATACTCCAAACATACTGGTTCCCTGAATCAGGTCTTTTGTGGCTGATTCAAGTTGATTTTTTTCTTTTTGTTTAAACTTGAAGCAGAGCCATGACTACAATTTAATCTGGGGTACAAAGGTATTATTTTAGAGAAAAATAGCTATGGGAGAAGGAAAGGTGTTCAGCTGGAGAATAAATGGTTGTTGAGGTCGGACAAATAGGAGATAAGGAAGTGGGCAGAGTGATTACTCAGGTAAAGAGGGGTATAAGCAAAGGTGGAATTGAAGATGCGGCTTGTGTTTTCCTCCACAGACTGAAGCTGCTCTGATGTATGACGCTGTGTACATGGTGGCCATCGCCTCCCACCGGGCTTCCCAGCTGACCGTCAGCTCCCTACAGTGCCACCGACACAAGCCGTGGCGCCTCGGGCCCAGATTTATGAATCTGATCAAAGAGGCAAGTGACACTTGTTTACAGTTCAGCTCTTCCTGTGGCTTAGTGCTTCTGGACTTGTCCACATGGTGAAGTCTTCCCATTTGGCTCTGTTGGCGTGATGTCATTTGGTGAGGTCCTTCCCACCTGGCTCTGCTGGCATGATGTCTGTAAGAGAGGAGACGTCATCATCAACCCGTCTGCTGGGAATTCACTGGTAAAAATTTGTGTAGAAGAACTACCAGGAACTTTCCAGTGTGATGGCGAGAAGTTTTCAAAAGCTACCAGATTATAACATGCACCTTCCTTTATTGCAACTCAGGCCCCGGCTGCTTCTGGCCCTCCACATGTGTTCATAATAACTCACAGATGCTTATTCTATGGCCTGTTGAGTCATGAGGTAGGTCAGTCCATCACTGAAGAGAATTAGAGACAGTTTCCCCATTCTCAGCCTCTAGTCCCAGTGGTTTCCCTAAGTCATGGGTTCTATAAGACTGAAGAGAAGGAGCTCTTTGTTCTAATGATACACTGATTATTTCACCAATTGTCAGCAAACTGAAAAATCTGGTACCTTTTGAAACCTACGCCATGTACTGAAAGATTTTCAAGAGTACAGGGTTTAGGGAGGAGGTGAGTTCCCACTATTACCTTACCCTGGGCACCCTTCTCTTTTCTCAAAGACAATTTAATTTCTCTTCACTATATCTTGTTCTAAGATCTTGAGATGCCTTCTAGATATCTATTCTTGGATAATCTCTGACCCCAACACACACCTCGGAGTGTGTCTGGATTTGACAAGAGGAAATAAGGTATTTGGGGGCAGGCGAGTCTGACTGAGGATACATATGCTGTGATACTGTTCTAATGCTTTACGGGATCAGAGATTTACCTCTCAAGTGAAGAGTGTCTTTATTCCTTTCTGCACTGGAGAGGGTTGGGGTGAGACAAAGCCTTAACAGAGAATGGCAGGGAGCATGGTACAAGAAAAGAATGCCCAGTCAAGAGGAAGGGAGATATCTAAAGAAAGATACCTACGTTGGACTTCATCTCTGCTGGTCTCATGAGCACCTACAGGCTCTTCTATCTACTTCTTCTTTGAAGTCTGACTCTAATCCATAAGGGTCAGGACCATAGAGACAGGAGGTATGAAGGTTAACAGGCTACCCAGGCTCCAAACCAAGGTTATTTACAAGGCTGAGACTGAAGTGTGGCAAGCAACAAAGTGGCTTGGACACACAATCTAAGGAGACACTCACTCTTAAAATTTGAATCCTGCACATGCAGGAGACTGAGAAGGAATCCTTCCCTAAATTTTGTGCCCTGGGCATCTTTCTTATATCACTCTATTCCTGGCAAGGTTATTTGGGTTTAAATTCCAGCTCCACTAACGTGTATGAGCAATATAACCTGGGTAAGTTACTTAGACTCCCTGTGTCTCAGTTTTCTCATCTGTAAAATGGAAATAACACCTTTTATCTCACATCAGTATTGTGGGGATAATGAGTAAAGTTAATTCTTAGGAAGAACAGGACAGGGACATAATAAGAATCTGAAATATGAGCTGTTCTCTTACCACTGGAAAGGATTGCTCACAACAGCCCTCATTGGTTTTTCTGAGGATGATGCCAGGAATTTAAAACTGGCAACAGCAACAAAGAAATCACAATTGGGCATGAAATGAAATACCCTTTCTGACAGTTACACAAATCTAACATACTGTGCCTAATAGGAAAACATCACACAGCCTCTCCTTTCCCCATAGTGATCATGGTTGTGTCCTGAGTCGCCATTCAGACCACCTGGATCTTTAACTGCAAAACAGCTTGTTTCCTTTTATCTCATCCCAGCGCAAGAAGAGGCATGAGACCACATTACAGTTTGGGATCAAACACTCTGGAGCACCCCAAGCACCTTTTCTTCTTGTATTTGAGCTGCATACAAAAGTGAAATTACTAAGTCCTATTTAGATATGTGTAAAGAAATAATAGCTCAAAGAGGAAGGACCACATTGAAAGCAAAACAGCATTTTACATTCATTTACTCCAAAGAATAAATTCCCTGTTCTCAGGCTGCACAGTTGGGGTACAAGGGGATATGCATCTGAAAGCTGGAGTTCATGTTTTCTTTTGTCTCCTGAGTCATGATGTCTTCTACTGCCTTTGCCAGGGTTTAGGCACCTTCAGAGAAGATAGGAAATCAGATAGAGAGTGAGGCCCTGGCCTGTTGAATATCTTGCACTGAGGCACTTTAAAACAAACCAAAACATGCAAAAGTGAGAACATGCAGATGTTTCTTTCAGTGAATACCTAATGCAACAAGCCTGTGCAGCCGTCAGATTTGATCTGTTCTTGTTGTTTAGTCTCTCTGTTTTTGTTGTTGTTGTTTAGACTCTTTGCAACCCCATGGCTGTAGCCTGCCAGACTCCTCTGCCCACGGGATTTTCTAGGCAAGAATACTAGAATGGCTTGCCATTGCCTTCTACAGGAGATCTTCCCAATCTAGGGATTGAACCTGTATCTCCTGAGTTGGCAGGTGGATTCTTTACCACTGAGCCACCAGAGATGCCCATCAGGTTTGATTAGCAAACATAAGTCCCTGGGTCCTTTCTTTGAGTAACTGTTACTTTCTAAGCTACTTCCAAAACTGTAATCAGAAATAATGTACAAGCAAGTCAGCAGATTGCATGAATGAGAGAAGATCCAATTCGTCACAGGAGGTAAATTTCTTGAGCAGGAGGTACTTGCAATGTGCACTAACCCCAGACAATCCACACATCGTTTAGAATCAGGAAGCCTTTCAGACAGGTCTCTTAAGCTAACTACCGTTCAGTGTTTCAGGCTGACCAGAAAAAGAGAAAGAATTAAAGAATATTTTAAACATGATAGGATATGTTATAGTGTTATCTCTTTGAGTTTTTGCTAAATGAGTACATATGAGGAGATTATAAATCTCTACTCAGCAACCAGGACTCCTTTATACAAGTAATATTAACTTAGGTAACACTAGTGGTAAAGAACCCACCTGCCAGTGCAGGAGACATAAGAGATGCAGGTTCGATCCTTGGGTCGGGAAGACCCCCTGGAGGAGGGCATGGCAACCCACTCCAGTATTTTTGCCTGGAGAATTCCCATGGACACAGGAGCCTGGCCGGCTACAGTCCATAGGGTTGCAGAGTCAGACATGACTGAAATGACTTAGCACGCAACTTAGTACAGGAGCTATCTCTCTGAAATTATAAAATGTGGTTTCTACTGTCAACCGATATAAATTCTATCAGTATACAGTGGAGGAATAGCAGACTTCATCCACATTCATTTGAATCCTCACTGTTGAGCAGGATATGCAGGGTCTGTAGTGTTCCCTTTGGAACCTCCTATGCCACCTCTCTCATCCTCTGCTTCCATCCCAACATNAATAATGTACAAGCAAGTCAGCAGATTGCATGAATGAGAGAAGATCCAATTCGTCACAGGAGGTAAATTTCTTGAGCAGGAGGTACTTGCAATGTGCACTAACCCCAGACAATCCACACATCGTTTAGAATCAGGAAGCCTTTCAGACAGGTCTCTTAAGCTAACTACCGTTCAGTGTTTCAGGCTGACCAGAAAAAGAGAAAGAATTAAAGAATATTTTAAACATGATAGGATATGTTATAGTGTTATCTCTTTGAGTTTTTGCTAAATGAGTACATATGAGGAGATTATAAATCTCTACTCAGCAACCAGGACTCCTTTATACAAGTAATATTAACTTAGGTAACACTAGTGGTAAAGAACCCACCTGCCAGTGCAGGAGACATAAGAGATGCAGGTTCGATCCTTGGGTCGGGAAGACCCCCTGGAGGAGGGCATGGCAACCCACTCCAGTATTTTTGCCTGGAGAATTCCCATGGACACAGGAGCCTGGCCGGCTACAGTCCATAGGGTTGCAGAGTCAGACATGACTGAAATGACTTAGCACGCAACTTAGTACAGGAGCTATCTCTCTGAAATTATAAAATGTGGTTTCTACTGTCAACCGATATAAATTCTATCAGTATACAGTGGAGGAATAGCAGACTTCATCCACATTCATTTGAATCCTCACTGTTGAGCAGGATATGCAGGGTCTGTAGTGTTCCCTTTGGAACCTCCTATGCCACCTCTCTCATCCTCTGCTTCCATCCCAACATTCCCTGAACTCATTGTGACTCCCTGAGCTTGCCGTATGCTCCTCCCAGATTTTCTTGCCTCTGATCAAAGTGCCTCCTCTGGGTCATCCTTTATGATCCAGTTCAAGCACTAGCTCCTGATTATGGCCCCAAAATTCAGGCCCCTCTCCTTCATTACAGCTGTTGTTAGATCATCGTAGTGGATTGTATGTCTGTCTCCAAGCTGTGCTTTTCTGGTCTCAGTTCTCTAATATTTGCACAACACTGAACATAAAATGAACACCCGAGAAATAGTAGATGAGTGGATAAGTGAACGAATGAACATCCAAGTACCTGAAGAACACACACAGTCTATGAACAAGTATTATAGTCATTCACCCCTGCATGAATATCATATTCAGACACAATCCAATAAGATAGAAATGAGAGCCAGGACTAGACTCATCTACTGAGGTCATAGGTTCTAGTGGAAGAGTGAGTCAAGGGTCTTATGAAGAGACCAGGACATCACTTTGCTGACAAAGGTCCATATAGTAAAACCAATGGTTTTGACATTAAGCATCTACATATGTGAGAGTTAGACCATAAAGGAGGGTCAGTTCAAAAGCAGCAGTTCTTCAGCACTCAGCTTTCTTTATAGTCTAACTCTTACATCCAGACATGACTACTGGAAAACCATAGCTTTGACTAGATGGACCTTTGCTGGCAAAGTAATGTCTTTGCTTTTTAATATGCTGTCTAGATTAGTCATAGCTTTTTTCCCATGGAACAAGTGTCTTTTAATTTCATGGCTGCAGTCACCATGTGCAGTGATTTTGGAGCCCAAGAAAATAGTCTCTCACTGTTTCCATTGTTTCCCCATCTATTTGCCATGAAGTGATCGGACCAGATGCCTTGATCTTCATCTTTTGAATGTTGACTTTTAAGTTTTAACATCAAAACCACTCTCCTCTTTCACCTTCATCAAGAGGCTATTTTTAGTTTCTCTTCACTTTATGTCATAAGAGTGGTGTTATATGAATATCTGAGATTATTGATATTTCTCCCAGCAATCTTGATTCTGGATTGTGTTTCATGCAGTCTGGCATTTTGAATGATGTATTCTGCACATAAGTTCAATAAGCAGGATGACAATATATAGCACTAACATACTCTTTTCCCAGTTTGGAACCAATTTGTTGTTCCATGTCCGATTCTAACTGTTGATGCTTAACCTGCATGCAGATTTCTCAGAAAGCAGGTAGGTGGTCTGGTATTCCTGTCTCTTAATTTTCCACAGTTGCTGTGATCCACACAGTCAAAGACTTTAGAGTAGTCAGTGAAGCAGAAGTAGATGTTTTTCTGGAATTCTCTTGCTTCTTCTAAAATCCAGCACATGTTGGCAATCTGATCTCTGGTTCCTCTGCCTTTTCTAAATCCAGCTTGAACATCTGGAAGTTCTTAGTTCATTTATTGTTGAAGTCTAGCTTGCAGAATTTTGAGCATTACTTTGCTAGCATATGAAATGAGTACAATATTGCATAGGAACCTGAAATGTTAGGTCCATGAATCAAGACAAATTGAAAGTGGTCAAATGGGAGACGGCAAGAGTGATCACTGACATTTTCGGGATCAGTGAACTAAAATGGACAGGAAGGGGCAAATTTAATTCTGATGATCAATATATCTACTAGTGTGGGTAAGAATCCCTTAAAAGAAATGGAGTAGCCCTCATAGTCAGCTAAAAAGTCCAAAATGCAGTACTTGGGTGCAGTCTTAAAAATGACAGAATGATCTCTGTTCATTTCCAAGGCAAACCATTCAATATTATAGTAATCCAAGTCTATGCCCCAACCACTAACGCTGAAGAAGCTGAAGTTGTACAGTTCTACGCAGACCTAAATGGCCTTCTAGAACAAACAACAACAACAACAACAAGATGTCCTTTTCTTCATAGAGGGCAGGAATTCAAAAGTAGGAAGTCAAGAGATAAGTAACAGGCAAATTTGGGCTTGGAGTACAACATGAAGTAGGGCAAAGGCTAACAGAGTTTTGCCAAAAGAATGCACTGGTCATAGCAAACATGGACATAACCTGAGGGTCAATACTGAAATAAGATTGATTATATTCTTTATAGCTGAAGATGGAAAAGGTCTATACAGTCAGCAAAAACAAGACTGAGTGCTGACTGTGGTTCAGATTACGAACTCCTTATTGCAAAGAAGACTGAGCTCCAAAGAAATGATGCTTTCGAACTGCGGTGCTGGAGAAGATTCTTGAGAGTCCCTTGGTCTGCAAGGAGGTCAAACCAGTCAATCCTAAAGGAAGTCAGTCCTAAATATTCATTGGAAGTACCAATGCTAAAGCTAAAGCTCCAATACTTTGGCCATCTGATGCAAAGAACTGACTCATTGGAAAAGACCCTGATGTGGGGAAAGATGGAAGGCAGGAGGAGAAGGGGATGACAGAGGATGAGATAGTTGGGTGGCATCACCAACTCAATGGACAAGAGTTTGAGCAAACACTGAGAGATAGTGAAGGACAGGGAAGCCTGGTGTGCTGCAGTTTATGGGGTCACAAAGAGTTGGACACAACTGAGCTACTAAAAAACAAAATATCGTGAACTGGGAAGGTAGACCCTGAGACTTAATTGTGTGTTTTCTGTGTAAACTTACCCACTTAGCCTCTTTTTTCTCAATTCCTTCTACAAATTGAGGATAAAAAATATCCACTTTATATGTCTGTAAAGATTGCATTTAATATATGGACAGCAGAGCAAAATATCTTCCTTACAGTGGTTGCTCAAAAAGGATGTGAGTGAAAAGTCACTCACTAGTGTCTGACTCTTTGTGACCCCATGGACTATAGAGTCCATGGAATTCTCCAGGCCAGAATACTGGAGTGGGTAGCGTCTCCTTTCTCCAGGGGATCTTCCCAACCCAGGGATCAAACCCACGTCTCCTGCACTGCAGGCAGATTAAAATGAAGATCCTTGTTAAAAATGTATATCATATAAAGTGGGAGAAATATCAATAACCTCAGATATGCAGATGACACCAACCTTATGACAGAAAGTGAAGAGGAACTAAAAAGCCTCTTGATGAAAGTGAAAGAGGAGAGTGAAAAAGTTGGCTTAAAGCTCAACATTCAGAAAATGAAGATCATGGTATCTGATCCCATCACTTCATGGGAAATATATGAGGAAACAGTGGAAACAGTGTCAGACTATTTTTCTGGGCTCCAAAATCACTGCGGATGGTGACTGCAGCCATGAAATTAAAAGACACTTACTCCTTGGAAGGAAAGTTATGACCAAACTAGATAGCATGTTGAAAAGCAGAGACATTATTTTGCCGACGAATGTCCGTCTAGTCGAGGCTATGGTTTTTCCAGTGGTCATGTATGGATGTGAGTTGGACTGTGAAGAAAGCTGAGTTCCAAAGAATTGATGCTTTTGAACTGTAGTGTTGGAGAAGACTCTTGAGAGTCCCTTGGACTGCAAGGAGATCCAACCAGTCCATTCTGAAGGAGATTAGCCCTGGGATTTCTTTGGAAGGAATGATGGTAAAGCTGAAACTCCAGTATTTTGGCTACCTCGTGCGAAAAGTTGACTTATTGGAAAAGACTCTGTTGCTGGGAGGGCTTGGGGGTGGGAGGAGAAGGGGACGACCAAGGATGAGATGGCTGGATGGCATCACTGACTCGATGAACGTGAGTCTGAGTGAAATCTGGGAGTTNCGAAAAGTTGACTTATTGGAAAAGACTCTGTTGCTGGGAGGGCTTGGGGGTGGGAGGAGAAGGGGACGACCAAGGATGAGATGGCTGGATGGCATCACTGACTCGATGAACGTGAGTCTGAGTGAAATCTGGGAGTTGGTGATGAACAGGGAGGCCTGGTGTGCTGCGATTCATGGGGTCGCAAAGAGTTGGACACGACTGAGCAACTGAACTGAACTGAACTGAACTGAACTGAGACTTGAGAACAGCCTAAATGTCCATCAACAGCTGAATGGATAAAGAAAATGTGGCATATATGTACATACATGTGTGTGTGTGTGTGTGTGTGTGTGTGTGTGTGTGTGCCAAGTTGTTTCAGTAGTAGCTGACTCTGTGACCCTATGGACTATAGCCCTGCCAGGCACCTATGTGCATGGAATTCCCTAGACAAGAGTGGGTTGCCATGCCCTGCTTCAGGGAATCTTCCTAATCCAGGGATCAAACATTTCTTATGTCTCCTGCATTATCAGGTGGGTTCTTTACCATTAACACTAGCTGAGAAACACTGTGGAATATTGTTGTTGCTGTTTAGTCACTAAGTTGTGTGTGACTCTTATGACACTCTTTTGTGTCTGACTCGTTCGAGGCGCCTGGTGTTCTATAGTCCATGGGATTTCCCAGACAAGAATACTGGAACGGGATGCCATTTCCTTCTCCAGGTGATCTTCCTAACACAGGGATCAAACCTGCATCTCCTGCTTGGCAGACAGGTCTTTTACCACCGAGCCAACCGAGAAGCACATAAAATGAAATATTATTAAACCATGAGAAATGAAGTAATGCCATTTGCAACTTGGTTGGATCTAGAGATTATCATTCTAAGTGAAGTCGGAAAGCGAAAGACAAACACTGCATAACAGCACTTATACGTGAAATCCAAAATAAGATACAAATAGATATATCTGTGAAACAGACTGACAGTTATAGAGAACAGAGTTGTGGTCACCAAGGGGAGGAGGGGAGGATAGGGAGGTTGGAATTAGCAGATGAAAATTATTATATATGGGGTGGATAAGCAGCAAAGTCCTACTTTATAGCACAGGGAACTATGTTCAGTATCCTACAGTAAACCATGAGAGAAAAGAATAGGAAAAGGAGTGCATATGTATAACTGAGTTGCTTTGCTGTACAGCAGAAATGAACACAACATTGTAAGTCAACTATACTTCAGCAAAAAAGAAAAAAGAAGTGTCTTTACTGGATATTTAAGGGAGGATTTGGTTGAAAGCATGTTTCAACATATTGAACAGCAAAAATATAAATGAAACATGAGTTCTGTTAGGCTCAGATGGAGTGATCCTATGTAGAAATGGTGAAATATGAGTTTAGATAAATATGGAAAGAAAACTGGTGGAAATTGCCTGCTGAGAAATTCAAATTGATCAAGCATTGATAAGAAGTTACTGTTCTTGAGATAAAATAGTATTTTAGATAGTTTTTATTTGTAGCCACCTATTCCCTGGTGACTCAGATGGTAAAGTGTCTGCCTACAATGTGGGAGAACCAGGTTCAATCCTTGGGTCGGGAAGATCCCCTGGAGAAGGAAATGGCAATCCACTCAAGTATTCTTGCCTGGAAAATCCCATGGATGGAGGAGCCTGGTTGGCTACTGTCCATGGGGTTGCAAAGAGTTAGACACAACTGAGCGACTTCACTATCTATCTATTCACTATATCTTTCACTAAATAGATAAACCCACGGTAATTGTGGGTTTATAAAGATATCTTGGTTTTAAATAATCATCACTCATAAAGAGCTAAAAGGGAAAAAAATTTTTCAAGAGAAACAAATGTTTCTTGAGTATAGCCCTGATTTCTCTCCAAAATTTAGACCAAAATGAATTTAGGTATAAATTCATTCAGTTGCTTCACCAAATCCACTTGGATGTTCTGCTACCACCCACATATCAACAAACTCCCAAATAGAATCCATCATTTTACCTATTAAACTTATTATTGCTATAATAGGTCCAATGTTGGTGAATTATGATATAACTAGTGTACTAAACAAACACAACCAGTGGGACAACAAAATCAATTTATTTTGTTCCCACTGCTCATTTAAAATTGTTTAGTGAAAATTGGACAGAGACTATGGGTTTTTTTTGTTTGTTCACTAAAATACTGCAGATGGTGACTGCAGCCATGAAATTAAAAGATGCCTACTCCTTGGAAGGAAAGTTATAACCAAACTAGATAGCATATTCAAAAGCAGAGACATTACTTTGCCAACAAAGGTCTGTCTAGTCACGGCTATGGTTTTTCCAGTAGTCATATATGGATGTGAGGGTTGGACTGTGGAGAAAGCTGAGCTCCAAAGAATTGATGCTTTTGAACTGTGGTGTTGGAGAAGACTCTTGAGAATCCCTTGGACTGCAAGGACATCCAACCAGTCCATCCTAAATGAGATCAGTCCTGGGTGTTCTTTGGAAGGACTAATGCTAAAGCTGAAACTCCAGTACTTTGGCCACCTCATGAGAAGAATTGACTCACTGGAAAAGACTCTAATGCTGGGAGGGCTTGGGGGCGGGAGGAGAAGGGGACGACAGAGGATGAGATGGCTGAATGGCATCATCGACTCGATGGACATGGGTTTGAGTGAACTATGGAAGTTGGTGATGGACAGGGAGGCCTGGCATGCTGCAATTCATGGGGTTGCAAAGAGTCAGACATGAACTGAACTGAACTGAAGATAAAGGAAGTCCTAGAGTTTAATTTCAACATAGTAATTAGAATATCTAGTTTAAAACATTAAGTAAATGCACAACTTGATTTTCCATCAAATTTCTCCTCTCCCTGAGCTCTGCTGGAAGACTCTGGGGAAATGGAGAGATGGTTGGCTCTCTTTCTTCTCCTTCTCTTGATGACTTCCTCACCACACTCTTAGCTGCTGGACCTCCTTGCATGTGCCACATTGTGTGCCTGCTCAGTCATGTCCAACTCTTTGTGATCCCACAGACTGTAGCCCACCAGGCTGTTCTGTCCGTGGAGTTTTCCAGGCAAGTTTACTGGAGTGGGTTACCATTCCCTTCTCCAAGGATCTTTCTGACCCAGGGATCGAACCTGGGTCTCCTGCATTGCAGGCAGATTCTTTACCATGTGAGCCACCAGGGAAGCTGAAAAGAGCCTCTAACTGGGTCCCATAGCCCTTTTACAGCTGTTTTCCCCGTAGAAGCAAAGTGATGGACATGTATGCATAGTAGGTGTTCTAACCTCTAGAAACAACAACTTGCTTACAGTTTCCTGTGTCTGCCATGCTTTTCTCATACAGTGAAGACAAATGAGTTTCTCTTTTCTTGACGAAACCAATCTTACAAACCAGTCTTTTGACATCTTCCTTTCAATCTGAAAAGCACTGCCTTCCATTCTTCACATGGGCTAACACTTTCTCAGAATTAATTTTCTGAGTCCAACAAGCCTCTCCTGAACCTTTATTTGGGGACGGGTCCTCCAATGGATTTCATAGCTCATGTATGTCTCTGTGTTAGCAGTTCACATGCTTCATTCAGACACTGTAAGATCTTTCCTCTGGACAAGGAGAAAGTCAATTTATCTTTGTATCCTCACATGGCTGTGTAGTACGTGACAGGCATTGAAAAGATGCTTGTTGAACTGAACCCAGGAAGTTAAAATCTAGCAAACTTTTATTAAATTTTGCTGAGTTGATACTTAATTTTAAACTATATAAATAGTTCCTAATTGATCTAGTCCAAAATAAATTTCCTACATAAGAGTGAAACACTATTTCATGTGCCAAAGTATATGGGATATCACTGAGCACTAAAATAAGGGCTGTTTATAAAAATAAAATAAGGGCTGCTTTCTGCCACTGTTTTGCTATGAAAATACGATTTATTGATTTATTTTGAAGGAATGAAGATTACAAATTTGAATACATAAACAAGATATTCAAGATAAGCTGTTAAAAATCAAAGAGTAAAAGATAAAATTCTCCACTGAGGCACCTATATTTGCTTTTATATTTATTTGGACTTTTACTTAAAGTGTCGGTATTGAGTGGGGTTGTTTTGTTTTTTGTTTGTTTGTTTGTTTGTTTTTTTAAATGGGATCCTGATGAAAAATTACAGGGTTGGAAAAGAAGTCCCTAGAGAAACAAGCTCCGACATGATTTTCTCCTACTGTGGTTCCAATGAGTAATGCTTCCCATTGCTGTATGCCATTTGAGTTTGATTGCCAGGACAAGCTGTCCCTTGGATTAACTAGATGACATTGGACCTGGACATTAACTAGATGACTGAATTTGACATTCAGTCAAATTTCTAAATACTTTTCAGACAAATACCCATTTGTATTTTTCATTCTGCACCTACTGAAAATCACCTACATTCTGACTCAGCCTGCACTGTATACACGGAAACCATTTACTCCAGTATCCTTTCACATTTAGGACATTTGAACCTAAAGAAAGACTGAAGTCTTCAGGTCCCTGCTTCAGTTTTCTGTACAAATGGACAGAAAAATTACATCAGTTCCTACATGTTCAATGTTTACAATTTTAATCAATTACATGCTTTATCTCATATATCGTTAAGGTGCTAAGAGACCTGCTCCTGAAACATTCAGTCAGTAACTAGGTGAACCAGCACCTGCCAGAAATGCTGAAAGGGGATCTCAGCATAAAATGGGAGGTTCTGCCAAGTTATCCTTAGTTTATGTGATTCTAAATAACATTTTTATTTATAAAATAACATTCAAAGACTCATGTCAATTATCGCTTTCCTTCCATTCAGCTACTAATGTCCTGGTCCTGCAATGTTGATTGAAGAATTTGCTTTCTATACCTCAGTTTATAATGTATGTGTATACATGTGTATATGTGTACATGTACATGTGTGTTTAATTTATTTAAATAAATGTCATTTTATAGAGATATATGTGTACATATGTATACATATATGTCTATTATGTGAGCATATGTATATATATACATATATGGTGGTGGTGGTGGTTTGGTCACTGAGTCGTGTCCTACTCTTGCGATCCCATGGACTGTAGCCTGTCAGGCTCCTCTGTCCATGGGATTCTCCAGGCAAGAATACCAGAGTGAGTTTCCATTTCCTTCTCCAGGGGATCTTCCTGACCCAGGAATCGAACCCAGGTCTCCTGCATTGCAGGCAGATGATTTACCAACAGAGCTATGAAGGAAGCCACATACATATATATAAT
>SJYW01033525.1:143328-173738 GCA_006410735.1 Raphicerus campestris
AAAAAAAAAAAAAAAAGACATGCAATTGGTGACTGGTAAATGGATTCTGATGAGCCAAGGGTCTGTTTAGTGCTATGGTGGAGAATCCTCTCTTTTAACTGCCTACCTAAAGGGCAGGAGGGATGTAGGGTTCATCCTTCCAGGTGCCAAAGGCTGACTGTCCTCAGAGAGTTCATACACTGATCAGAAAAAGGAACTAATGTCAAAGCTTAGTGTTGGTTTAAGGTGCAGGCCTTTCTCAGTTCACGGGGAAATAGTAACTATTGGACAAGAATGATTAGGAAATGAACACTTTAAGAGTTTTATATCTATTTGCTTCCTTGATCCTCACAACAGCCCAATGAATGTTATTTTCATTTTACATGAAGAAACAGAGACTTAGCAAGGTTGAATAATTGTCCAGAGTTTACAAGGTGGATATGCTATGCTCAGTCGTGTCCAGTTCTCTGCAACCCTATGGACTGCAGCCCTCAGATTCCTGAGTCCATGGGATTTTCCAGGCAAGAATGCTGGAGTGGGTTGCCATTTCCTCCTCCAGGGCAATCTTCCCAACCCAGAGATCGAACCTGTGTCTCCTACATTGCAGGCAGATTCTTTATCTCTGAGCCACCAGGGAAGCCTACTAGATGGAACTTCATCCACCCAGCTAGAACAATATCAAGTCAATGGTCTTGGCCTCTATATGCACTGCCTCTCTAAGATTTCCCTGGTGGCTCAGAGGTTAAAGTGTCTGCCTGGAATGCAGGAGACCCAGGTTCCCCTGGGTTGGGAAGCTCCCCTGGAGAAGGAAGTGGCAACCCACTCCAGTACTCTTGTCTGGAGAATCCCATGGAAGGAGGAGCCTGGTAGGCTACAGTCCATGGGGTTGCAAAGAGTCGAGTTGGACATGACTGAGCAACCTTATTACTACTACTAGATAGAGCCTTAGTCTCTATCTCGTGGTATCCAACTAGCATACCCTCTCCCAAACACATGACTACAATTTATTCATGTCTATGCTTTTATTTACTTTTGAAATATCTCAAATAATCCTGTGGAATTCAAAGCATCAGCAAAGCTCTTCAGAATCCTCTGCGGTGTAGCTGTGCTTCCGCCCCAAGAGAGCCTGAGAAGGCACTGATGCCAATGGCCATGAGTATTGCTCTGCCCTGAAGAGTATGATTGGCATTTTTACTGCATCTGGCTCCCTTTGACCAGTGATGATTCAGACTTCTTTGATGCAAAATATGACTGTGTCCACTATGGTTCTCATTACTCTCGTTTGCATTTAAGAATAGTAAAAAAAAAAAAAAAAAGAAGAAGAAGAAGAAGAAGAAAAGATTTAGACTGAAAACACAGTAACTCATAACTTCTCTGAAAGTCCAGTGATGCTGCAACTTGACCCCTCTGGCAGAATTATTTTATATGATACTTCTTAAATGACATCATTGAATGGTAGGATGTTCAAGGTTAGTGAAAATGTGGCAAATTTCCCAATTCCTTCATACTGCAGTTGGGGAAACTGAGATACAGGAGTAGGCACAGCAGTTTCTGAGCATTAAAAACACATCAGCAAGAACGTTTTGGATGCTCATGCACTGGCTCTATATTGTTCTTTGGATACCATGCTAATACACTGGGTCATCTTCTCAGCCAAGTTCTGTATTGGAGTCAGAAGTTAAGGGTCTGAATCCTTAGTAGCTCTGTGAACCTCACACCCTCATCTCATAAGGCAAGGCTAATGATTTTTACTTCATACAGTTGCAAGAATGAAAGGAAATAGCAGTTGTAAAAATGCGTCCTGTATCTGACATGAGATGGAGAGAGTGTTTCCCAAAGATGAGATATTTTCTAGCAATGTCTGTAGGCTGATTGCAATGACCTAGTCAGACAGGAACAAGCTGATAATGAAAGAGAGAGAGAGAGAGACTGCTGGAACAATTTCATTGTGTGGGTGAGAGGTGAGAAAGTCTGGTGCACATGTGCATATTTTGTAGCTGCAGGAGGGAGAGCAGAGAGTACAGGCGTAGATGCTCACAGACAGGTCAGGGAACATGGTGGTGGTAATGTAGCACTTCTGCTTGTTATGTATAGAAAGAAAGCAAGACCATCAGCTCAGAGTTAAGGTGAACAGTTAGACTTCTTTACAACAATGAAAGAAGTGGATGTCCGCCTCATCACCTGTGTTTGAAAATTCTTCCAGAGTAGAGCCATTTAATAAAAGACTAAATACTAATATGTACCATTAATCAAGATTGCTCTGGGGGAAAAAAAAAAAAAGATTGCTCTGAAACATTTACTTTATAATCAGTATTGAGAAAGACGTGCTAAGGGCTAGGAGCTCTGACCAGAACTGTCTCCATAAACAAGTGAGAGCTGGTCCCTGACTTCAATAAAAGCAGAAAAGCGGATTCCAATATAATTATAGACATGAAAGCAAAGACCTGCCTTAGTCTGGGCTGAGTTATAGGTTGAAGGCATCTTCAATGTACAGAGAGGGGCACAGGGTAACACCGTGAGTTGCTTTAAAAGCTTTCTCAGAGAAAATGAATGTTGGCCTCAGATTTAGAGAATGAGGTGGACTGTGGCAGTCGGCATGGTGGGGAGGGGCGTTTTGATTCCATATAATTGTAGATTTGCTGGTGGCTGAGAGTGAATTATGGTAGGAGGTCGAATAATAAATGATGAGCAGAGGCCAGTTCACGCAAGCACCTTCTATTCTGCGCTAATGATTCTGAGCAATTCTGTAAACTAGAGGCTCCCTAGCTTCCCAGGTAGCTCAGTGAGTAAGAATAGGCCTGCAGTGCAGAAGACACAAGAGACACGGGTTCGATCCCTGGATTGGGAAGATTCCCTGGAGGAGGGCACGGCAACCCATTTCAGTATTCTTGCCTGGAGAATCCCATGGACTGAGGAGCTGGCAGACTACAGTCCATGGGTCCCAAAGAGTCGGACACAACTTAACCAACTTAGCACACACAGTACTCACAGTACGCACCAAAATCATCCGGTGAAGTCGCCAAAAGCACAATTACTTCCCACATTCAACCTCCAGAGACTTGGGTAATTCTTATGCCAGCTTGAGAAAGATGCCATTTGAGCTATTAAGATGACACTGAACTGCACGGCCCTTCCTCTGCCCCTCGGATCTTGCATAAGTCACCCCTAACCAATGACACGAGGTATATTCACGCTTTTCATATGGGACCATTATTCAGAAGTAAATTTTCATCAATGTTCACAGTAGGGAAGAGACTAAAAGACACATTAGTAGACCAAAGCCAAAATAAACGTGGCCTCTTGCCCTCCAGTTGTCAGATCTAAGTGAAGATCTAACAAAGCAACACAAAACAGCCATGAACTCCTGCAGAGGAAGAGGAAGTAGGAGAAAGGAAAGAAGCAAGGCTGGATCCAACCTTTCCTTTCCCCTAATTTTCAGAACAGCAGGAGAGATGGGGATATGAGGAAAGCAAAGCCGTGGGTGCTGCAGAGGAGGAGGGCAAGTCCCGCTCAACATCTTTTCACCTGTCCTTCCGGGTCCCATCTGGGCCAAACAGCAAGTTCAGCCCACGGCCAGGCTTTAGTTGTCAGCATTATTGAAATTACAAACCAGTGATTTCAATGTCAAGCTAATTATCACTGGAAAACAACATGTGAATACTGACTCCCTTGGTGTGCAGCCTACGAAAGAACACTAGCGAAAAGGATGCCAGTGTTCATTGTTGGCTTTTATGTAAATTGATGAGCCTAAGGTTTGCCTTGGAAAGTCAGAGTCTGAAACTAATAACTGAAGCTGACCTTTTGAGTATAAATTAGAGGGTTTCTTTGTTTTTGTTTTTAACTCATTCCTTCCTTTCACTGATTCCATGGTAAATACAGCATTAAAGTTTATGTGGCAGGATAAATAACAGTAAAGGCAATGTCTTTTCAGAGAAACTCTTAAAAAAATATTAATTCTAAATATCCTATACCCTTTTAAAATAAATATTCTCAACCAAAGTCTGACAGGCTGGTAACACATCATCTAATTACCCAAAGAATCTAGACTTAAACAATCTAGTCATGATTTATGACCAAAAAAATAAAATAATCTACTCATGGAGTGATAGTATTTGTGATTAAAATTCTGGGGCAAGGAACTGAAAAATAAACTTTTTTTTTCCTGAATTAATATATGTGATGAATGTGGTCACTGTCAAATATTTTAAAAGACAATTCCAACAATTGCAAGGTATTACTTTTAAAGAAATAACAAGATTTGTAAATGTGGCAAATTGTTGACCTAAGTTTGAACTTCAAGGAAGTTTGCCCGTTGAAAAATTACACGTTTTCTTTTCATCTTGCCACTATTAGAAATGGAAACAGAATGTCTTTACACAAAGCCACACTCCAGCCAAGAACTGTAATTACCTTTGTAGCTCAACATTTTATCAGTAAGATTTGACCCAAAACATTTTGAAAATAAAGACAATAAATGAAAGTCTCCCTGTGCAAGGTTACTTGAGCATTAGACAATTATGCCACATATATCTAGCTTGTTACAATTCATATCTCAGACTTTTGTGTATAATATGTTGATGATTACATAGGGTCAAACTTACCAACTAATTAATGCAACTTTTTTTGTTCATTTTATTTTTGCTATTTCTGAGATGAATTTTTAAACTAGCTTATGAAAAACTCAAGTCCAGCCATTTTGACTTTTGACTGTTGATGAGATTACTGATTATCAGTGAAATATATATATCTTAATCATTTTTAAGCTGACCTTATAAACTGAGGAAGAAAAAGGAAGGAGAAGTAAAGGAAGACAGAAGAAAAAAAAAAAAACAGTAAGAACAGTCTTTGAAATGAGACAACTTGAGCTAAGCTTGGATTCCCCACTAACAGCTAACCTTGACCTAGCTGAGACTCAGCTTCCTGTGGATAACAAAGGAGATAAAAGTTGATTAAAGGAGATGATATAAACTCATAGGCAATCATTATGCTAATTCCAACCCTCCTACCCACTCTCAGACCTAATGGAAAGTTTCCATATTATCTTGAAGATACTATCATCTTTAACATGAATGGCCAACTAAATGGCAGTGATCTTGCCGATTTTAAATATAATGTTAGCAAATTACAGATTGACACAAGTTACAGGAAAGTTTTGCTGCCCTAGAAGCACAGTCCAAGATGGGGACATGTGTACGGTTTATTGAGAGCACCTCCTCAGCAATGGAGTGAGGGAAAGTGATCAAACAAGGAGGTAAACACTTGGCTTTATCCTAACTTCTATGTCTTTCCCAAGAACATTGCCCATTTCTGATCACAGCCGAGGACTGGGTCATGCTGTAAGGTTCTTGAGTTACAGCATTTTCTGATCCAAGGAAAACTGCTGGCAACCTTCTGGCCTCAGTGTAAAGCAAAAGTAAGATTTACGTTCAGAAAAGGCTAGACAATCACCAAAAGAATGAAAACAAGTGATGCTGTCTCTGGAGCCAAGTCTGATAAAGTGCTTGCCCTCAAAGGCTAGAGCGTGTCCTCTATTTCAAGGGAGTTTAAAGAAGGGCCATGATAGAAGCAAGTCATCTCTTTCAACAAACTGCTTGATTGGGTTCCAATTCCAATTTTATTCTTCCCTTATAACACTTTTACTTCAATGCCCTTGTCCCATTAAAACTGCTGTAACCCTTGCACGAGATCACCTAACGATTTGCTACAAGAGAAATTCCAACTCAGAACTGAAGTACCTGCTACATTTCAAACGTCTAGCACTTGAAAACTACAGAGCTGATGCTTGCTTTTACCTGCTAAACTACCCAGTATTACTGGGGCTCCTATCCACATCCAAGCTAGCATGTTTGCAGGGGGACACATCCTAAATAAATTGGCAAATAACTTTATAACATACATGCTTTCTACATAATTCATTCATAATTCAATGTTGGTCTAAGATTTACTTTACAGACAGTATAGCATCTCTAGAGATAGGGATTGAATTCAATCCCTGCACTTAATGGAAATCTCTGAGGGATAAAAGGAGTCAGATCACCTCTGGTCACCCTTTGATGCTTAGATATGAAAATACTTTTCCTGACATCATTTCTGCAAGGCAGATTTTTGTATTCCCTTTTGACAAATGATGAAAGTGAAATTCAGTTGGTTTGATCAACTTGAAAAGTGAAAGTGTTACTTGCTCAGTCATATCTGACTCTTTGTGACCCCAAGGACTGTAGCCCTCCAGGCTCGTCCATCCATGGGATTTTCCAGGCAAGGATACTGGAGTGGGTTACCATTTGCTTCTCCATTTGATCAACTGACAAAATGTAGGAAAGAGTTGACTCTGGGGTTCTGTGATGCCAAAATCTAGGCTGCTTGTCTTACATCAAAACTGCCTCCATTAAAGAAATTTCCATTCAGTATGTTTAACTGACAGACTTACAAACAATAAGAACATGTAAGTCTTATGGAGCACTGATAAACTGCCTTCAACAAATCAATAGTAAAAGAGAGGAAGACAAGTAAGCCATCAACCCAATCCAATGCACACTTTCAGAGTGAAAATCACAAAGCACTGTATGGAAACTGTGGGCTTCCTGGTGGCTCAGTGGTAAAGAATCCACTTGCCAAGCAGGAGATGCAGATTTGATCCCTGCTCAGGAAGATGCCCTGGAGAAGGAAATGGCAATCCAGTCCAGTATCCTTGCCTGGGAAATCCCATGGATGGAGGAGCGTGGAGGGTTACAGTCCATGGGATCATAAAGAGTTGGACCTGACTCGGTGACTAAATGACAACAACAAATGGGAAAGCTTTGGAAGAATTCCTAACCCAGTCTTTGAGGTTTAGGGCTTCTTGGAGGAAGGAACATAAAACCTAAAATCTAAAGGGCAATTAGAGATTATCAAGATGACACTGGGGTACTAGGTTATCCCAAGCATCCCAAACAGGGTAAACAATCAGCTGAAATGGAGAGGTGAATAAATATAGGCAGAATTAAGCCAAATGTCATAGTACAATGAAAAGGAATGATAATGCAAACGATCATGAAACAATAAAGAAGGAACAGATTTTGAATAAACATACTAAAACAAATAAGCCATTGTAAATTCTCAAATATTAGGCTATGCAAAAACTAACCTCAAAGGGTCCTTTATAGGTATGTTGGCTTGAATTACAAGGATACAGGAAAAAATATAACCATCTTCTGTATCCAGGAGGCATGAGTTCCAGGACCTTCGTGGACACCAAAATATATGTATCCTCCAGTCCTTTATATTAAATGGTGTTGTGTTGTTGTTGTTTAGTCCCTAAACCATGTTCAACTCTTTGCTATCCCATGGACTACAGCATACCAGACTCCTCTGTCCTCCACTACCTCCCGAAACTTGCTCAAATTCATGTCCAGTGGGTCAGTGATGCTATCATCTCTGAGAGGATGAGATCTAATCATCTCATCCTCTGCTGACCCCTTCTCCTTTTTGCTTTCAACCTTTCCCAGCATCAGGGTCTTTTCCAATGAGTCAGCTCTTTGCATCTGGTGGTCAAAATATTGGAGCTTCAGCTTCAGCATCAGTTCTTCGAATAATATTCAGTGTTGATTTCCTTTAGGATTGACAGGTTCAATGGTGTTGCTGTTTAGTTGCTCAGTCATGTCCCACTCTTTGCAACCCCATGGACTGCAGCTTACCAGGCTTCTCTGTCCTTTACCATCCCCTGGAGCTTGCTCAAACTCATGTCCATTAAGACGGTGATGCCATCCAACCATCTCATCCTCTGTCATCCTCTTCTCCTCCTGCCCTCAATCTTTCCCTGCATCAGTGTCTTTTCCAATGAGTCATCTCTCGCATCAGGTGGCCAAGGTATTGGAGCTTCAGCTTCAGCATTAGTCCTTCCAATGAATATTCAGGACTGATTTCCTGAGTTTCCCTTAGGATTGACTGGTTTGATCTCCTTGCTTTCCAAGGGACTCTCAAAAATCTTCTCCAACCCATAGTTCAAAGTCATCAGTCCTTTGGTGCTCAGCCTTCTTTAGGGTACAACTCTCACATCCATATGTGACTACTGGAAAAAGCATAGCTTTGACTATACAGACTGTTGTTGGCAAAATAATGTCTCTGTTTTTTAATATGCTGTCTAGGTTTGTCATAGTTTTTCTTCCAAGGAACAAACGTCTTTTAATTTCATGGCTGCAGTCACCATCTGCAGTGACTTTGGAGCCCAAGAAAATAAAGTCTGTCACTGTGTAGTGAATGGTGTGTCATTTGCATATAACCTATGCACATCCTCGTGTATAATTTAAATCATCTCTGGGTTACTTAAAGTACCTAATACTAAGTAAGTGCTATGTAATTTATTGTAAATACAACATAGACGCTATGTAAAAAGTTGTCATTAAGCGGCAAATTCAAGTTTTGCTTTTTGGAACTTTTGGAATTTTTCCTGATACATTTAACCCACAGTTGGTTGAATCTGCAGATGTAGAACTCGTGGCTATGTGGATCTGATGCCACACTTCAAGTCTTTGCCAATATGCATTTTCTTTTAATGCTAAGCAAAATACTGATGGCAGATGTGACTTGATCCTGTATTCCCAATGCTCACCAAATTTATATTAAATGGAAATTAGCAGTCTGTCTTAGTAATTGGAGTGTGACCTCTTTGCAAGCAGCTTTTCTCAACAGGCCTGTCCAGGAGGGTTTCTAAGGCATTGCCCCTGGGTAACTGCACCCTGGGTGATGGTTGGGTGGAAACCACGCAGATGTGAAACCATCAGTATCTGGTGCACATCTTTTAAGAGCATCTTTTTATAAACTATTTGATCATGTAATTTTTTTTTTCACATCTCTTCTGGAATCAATCAAATTCAGTATCAATTGCTCAAACTTGTCTGGGGATAAATCTGTCAAAAGCTTTAAGGGGACTAATAACAATGTCACAAATTCCTGACAAAACAAAGAAATTAACTTTTGGCAACTGTATCATTGAAAAGGAGGCTTCACACTGGAAAAGAACCAAGTTCACGCTGCATCGTCAGTGCGAAGCAGCAGAGACCCTTCTATTGCTCCTGTGTTGCTGTGTGCCCCTTCCCTGAAGGTGTTTTATGTATTTTTAATGGGGCAGTAATAACATTATTAAAAATTAAACTGCAGGTGTACTTTCACTAATATACTTTCCAAGTAGTTGGCTAATTAGAGATCTGAAAAGCCCATCTTTCATAATTGGTTTTTTCTTCTTTTAGAAGACTTTATTAGGTGATGGCCGATATAATAAATTTTGCTCCAGACCAAGAGGGAGAGGGATCTAAATGAGAACATGCCCAGCCTTTTCTAATCAACATGATTCAATTGAACTGTAATGGTATCAAAACAATTGACTTTTTACCATTCGAACTTAATTATTCTACAATAGGCAGAGTAATGCATGTTGCTTCCTGCTTAAAGCAATTCTGCAAACAACAGCTTTGAAGGATGGCATGAAGCAATTTTTTTTTTTCTCACCCACAATTTGTGAATACTGTTTTAAAACATCATTAAGTCAAATAACCACAGTCTAATTAAGTCTCTTGTATTTTTGAGGCAGTTTCATGAAATGCCATGGGATTTATTTAACTCATTTCTTCACTTGACTGGAAATTCTTGAGACACTGAATGAATCTAAACCCCAGAATCCTCATCCTGAGGAAATAAATGCTGCAAAGCATTTGGGTTGAAATAGTATTGCTTAATGTGATGTTAGAAAAACAAAACTGAAGGACTTACTCAGCACTTCTGCCAAAATATCATGATATTGCTTTAGGCAAATCCCATTTACTTCTTGTGCTCCAGTGGGCACAGTTGCAAAACGGTTAAGAAGTTGTAGGTAGATGAGCACTTGGGATTTAAAGTATAAGACCCTGTCAAAGAATAAGAAAAAGACCCCTAGAGCTCAAATTAAAAATAATCTTTTAAAAAGCTACATTTACTTGCTCGGTGGGTAAGAAAGTGGTATGTTTGTCAAGAAAAGAGTAAATTCAGCAAGTCTCCTGGAGCTGAAAGCAGTAGGTTGAGTAGAGAGACAAAAGAGGGGACTTAGTTCCATATTAAAAGGATTTCTAAGCAAATTGATTCATTAGAGACCTGGATATTCCTCCTTAGACTGGCCATCTTTCTGCTTTGACTTTCAGAAGTGCAGTGTTCACTTTCAAATAGGTCCAGGACAGATTCCTAAGACTGTTGCATGCAGGCTTGTGTAAGTAAGCATGGCCTAAGAATTTGGGCAAATTTCCAAACCAGACAGAGGAAGGAGTAGAATTGTTGAATCTCAGATATTATTCCATTCAATATCTTCATTTATATAAGATACAGAAGACCTGTGAGGTAAAATGTTTATTCTAGAGAACAGAAATCCTGCTATGCGCAAGGAAACCAAAGTTACAGGGCACTGAACTTGAGCAAAATAGGGCTTTCATATTATGACCGAGGGCTTCGCTCGTGGCTCAATGGCAAAGAATCAGCCTGTCAATGCAATGCAGGAGGTGGGGGCTCGATCCCTGGGTCAGGAAGATCCCCTGGAGAAGGAAATGGCAACCCACCCCAGTATTCTTGCCTGGGAAATCCCATGGACAGAGGAGCCTGACTGGCTACAATCTGTGGGGTTGCAAAGAGTCAGACAGGACAGTGCACACATGCACGCCAGAACCACAGAAGTCTCTGACACTGGAAGATTCTACAGAGAAGAGCTTGAGGTGTTCCAAAGAATTTCTAATTAAAGTATGTAATTTTACATCTTCCAAAGTTGTAGTAATAATTTTTTTGTTTTGTTTTTATTTTTTTATTTTATTTTTTTACTTTGCAATACTGTATTGGTTTTGCCATACATCAACATGAATCCACCACAGGTGTACATAAGTTCCCACTCCTGAACCCTCCTCCCACCTCCCTCCCCATACCATCCCTCTGGGTTATCCCAGTGCACCAGCCCCAAGCATCCTGTATCCTGCATCGAACCTAGACTGGCAATTCATTTCTTATATGATATTATATATGTTTCAATGCCATTCTCCCAAATCATCCCACCCTCTCCCTCTCCCACAGAGTCAAAAAGTCTGTTCTGTACATCTGCATCTCTTTTGCTGTCTCACATACAGGGTTATCATTGCCATCTTTCTAAATTCCATATGTATGTGTTAGTATACTGTATTGGTGTTTTTCTTTCTGGCTAACTTCACTCTGTATAATAGGTTCCAGTTTCATCCACCTCATTAGAACTGATTCGAATGTATTCTTTCTGATGGCTGAGTAATACTCCATAGTGTGTATGTACCACAGCTTTCTTATGCATTCATCTGCTGATGGACATCTAGGTTGCTTCCATGTCCTCGCTATTATAAACAGGGCTGCGATGAACACTAGGATACACGTGTCTCTTTCAATTCTAATTTCCTCGGTGTGTATGCCCAGCAGTGGGATTGCTGGGTCATAATGCAGTTCTATTTCCATTTCTTTAAGGAATCTCTACACTGTTCTCCATAGTGGCTGTACCAGTTTGCATTCCCATCATCAGTGTAAGAGAGTTCCCTTTTCTCCACACCCTCTCCAGCATTTATTGCTTGTGCACTTTTGGATCACAGCCATTCTGACTGGTGTGAAATGGTACCTCACTGTGGTCTTGATTTGCATTTCTCTGATAATGAGTGATGTTGAGTACCTTTTCATGTGCTTGTAGCCATAGAGATAATTTTTTATGGAAGATTTTACTCAGAAATTCAATTTAACTCATAAGTTGCTGTTGTTTAGTCACTCAGTGGTGTCTGACACTGTGACCCTATGGAATGCAGCAGGCCAGGCCTCCCTGTCCTTCATCATCTCCCAGAGCATGCTCAAACTCATGTCTACTGAGTCGGTGATGCCACCCAACCATTTCATCCCATCATCCCCTTCTCCTCCTGCCTTCAATCTTTCCCAGTACTAAATATATACTATAGCTACAGTATGTGTACAGCACGGCAAGGTACAAGAAGTGAGGTGAACAGTGAAAGTTAATGATGAATACAACACTGCCCCTGACTCTAAGGAAGTCATAAGCTGGAGGAAAATATACACACCTAATTGTAATACAAGACTGTTGCAATACAGGCTAAAATTGTATAAAAATATAATGCTATTTAATCCAAGAGAAAAAGGTATGTATTCTGACTGAAGGGATTGCAGATGGCATCAAAAAAGAGAAAACATTTGAACTGACCTTGATAGATTCTTTTGCTCTTTCAATAAGTATATAATGAGTACTGCTTACTAAGTGTCAAGCCTTATCTTTGGTGATGGGGATGGAGAAAAACAAATGTCCATCCCTGGCCTTGGAGACTTACACTCTCTAAAAAAATTTGTAACTTATGAATATGTACAGAGTCTGTGAAGGTAACCCCAGGGTTGAAACATAAGTTTCACATGCAGCCTTTGGGGTAAAACACAGCTAGAGATAGGGATAAAAAGGAAACAGCAGGGAAGAGAAGTAAATACTATTAGAGAGGTGGGAGTTTATTATCTAGGCAATTGAAAATATTGTTTCAAGGAAGGGCTTTAAAGAAGATTCTGAAACAGCTGTGTACATACGTTGTTGTTCTTTTTCAGTTTCTGAGTCCTGTCTGACCCTTTGTAACCCCGTGGGCTGTAGCACATCAGGCTCCCCTGTCCTTCACTATCTCTTGGAGTTTGCTCAGATTCATGTCTATTGAGTCAGTGATGCTAACTGTCTCATTCTCTGCTGACCCTTTCTCCTTGTGTCTTCAATTTTTCCTAGCATCAGGGTCTTTTGCAGTGAGTCAGCTGTTCTCATCAGGTGGCTAAAGTATTGGAGCTTCAGATTTAGCATCAGTCCTTCTAATGAATTGGAGAAGGNTTCTCCTTGTGTCTTCAATTTTTCCTAGCATCAGGGTCTTTTGCAGTGAGTCAGCTGTTCTCATCAGGTGGCTAAAGTATTGGAGCTTCAGATTTAGCATCAGTTCTTCTAATCAATTGGAGAAGGAAATGCAACCCACTCCAGTACTCTTGCTTGGAGAATCCCATGGAGGGAGGAGCCTGGTGGGCTACAGTCCATGGTGTCGCCAAGAGTCGGACACGACAGACTGACTTCACTTTCTTTCTTTTCTTTCTTTCTTCTAATGAATATTCAGGGTTGATTTTCTTTAGGATTGACTGGCTTGATCTCCTTGCTGTCCAAGGGACTCTGAAGAGTCTTCTCCAGCACCACTATTCAAAAGGATCAATACTTCAGCACTCAGCCTTCTTTATAGTCCAACTCTCCAATCCATACATGCCTGCTGGAAAAACCATAGCTTTGACTATGAGGATTTCTGTTGACAAAGTGATGTCTCTGCTTTTTAATACACTGTCTAGGTTTGTCACTGTCTAGGATGGCTGTTTTGCAGTAGCACTGGGAAATGTCTGGAATTCAGTGTAAGTGTTTCTAGGTCTGGCAGAAAACAGGAGTTCCTGGACCATGCGCATAGTGCTGAAGCCTCCAGGTTTTGTTCAGCTCCACATTAATGTATGNAGCACTGGGAAATGTCTGGAATTCAGTGTAAATGTTTCTAGGTCTGGCAGAAAACAGGAGTTCCTGGACCATGCGCATAGTGCTGAAGCCTCCAGGTTTCGTTCAGCTCCACATTAATGTACGAGCTTTGGAATGTGTGGCCATACCAGGAATCTAATCTCTCACCAGGATAGTGCTCCACTGAAGGAACACTGGCAACAATCAAATTGGTTTGGGGTCATGCCAGGGATTAATTCTAGATTCCAGAAGAGGACTTGTGAGGTCAGTGTGACCCCCAAGAACAATCATAGCAATCATGATCTTTGGAGACAAATCTATTTTCTCGAGGAGAGCACAGACTTTGCAAAGACTCTGTGGATCTCTTTTTGCCTATAATACACCAAGTGTCTTCTCCCAGAGGCATCTGTATTATTTCTCAAAATTTCTTGGGATATAAGAGTACAGGATCAAATCAATATATGCCAAAGTGCATCATAGCAGATTTTGCTAGATCAATATTTTGCTGAGAGACAAGTGTATGCTTTTTTTCAAATGTTTATCTTCGATGACTAGTTTCATCTCCATCTTCTAAAACCTTCACTGACTATACCATCCACACCTATTAATAATTTTTCCCAATTCCATAAAATTTAATCAGTTCCACTCATTTACTTGTCAATTTTATATAATATATACTCCTATACATATGTAAATGATAAATACATGATAGATAGATAGATACTGTGATTGCCAAAAAGTTCGTTTGGGTTTTCTGTAACATTTTACAACCAAACTTTTTGACCAACTTGATGAATAGATTGACTGCTAGACAGACAGACAGATAGACAGATAAACAGACGGATACCTTAATCATCAGACTGTGAAGTCTGTCACTGAAATCAAGCTCAGTAATTGTTTGGTGACTGGTAATTTTTGGTGAGATTAATCAACAAATACAGGTAGGATAGGGTCCACAGAAATGACAAACTTTGAGCCCTGTTTCACTAATTCTCAGTATAGTATGAGGACCTTCTTCATGGTTGCAAAAGCCAGTGGAATACTTATTTAAAAAATGCAAATCCCTGGCTCTCACATCAAACAAGTATCCCAGTGACTCTGTGCTCATTAGAATTTGACAGCCACTGCATTAATGTAATTGATGATGTAGTAAGGCAGTTAGTTTTTCACTGACAAGTGGCGTAAAGGAAGGCTCTGACTCAGAGCAAGGATCACTGCAAAACAGTCTATGAGTGATCTTATATCTGTTGGGAGAGTTGAGGAGTTTTTAACTAGGTCAAGATAAGAAAGGAACTAGAATTTTATTGAGCTTCCATCTGATGGTCCTGTTAGAAGCTTTGAAGAATTATCTCCTTTAATTTTTACAACAACTAGTCAAAGACAGTGTTAATTTTTGCAAATGGACGTTGAAGAAGTTAAGTAATCTGCTCAGAGTGAAAGTGAAATTGTTAGTCCCTCAGTCTTGCCCTACTCTTTGCAATGTACAGAGTCACCCAGCTAACCCCACATCATTTGATCCCAAAGTCAAACCACTCCTGATGCACCACTCTCAGACATCAAAACATGTTAACAATTAAAATGAACTATCACTCTGTTGAAGCTCATCTTATTTATAATGCTGGGTTTATGACTAAAGTTTGTATATGGACAATATATGAAGACCAGTGAATTGACTTTTAGCAGTATTTTTAAATTTTTTAAATGCAAGAAGGGATTTTTTTGTTTGTTCGTTAGGCTGTTAAAAGCATATTACTTTATGATTGTATTAAATCTTCCCATTTCACTTGAAAACTTCTCCTTTTTCAATTAGTTTTCTGGACCATAAATTNATTTTTAAATTTTTTAAATGCAGGAAGGGATTTTTTTGTTTGTTCATTAGGCTGTTAAAAGCATATTACTTTATGATTGTATTAAATCTTCCTATTTCACTTGAAAACTCTCCTTTTTCAATTAACTTTCTGGACCATAAACTGATTCTGTCACATGTTGCTTTCTAAAAGTCAAGGCATTATTGCTACCTCAGAATAAGAAAAAGAGATATGCTTGATGAAAAATAAGGAAGACAAAGATAATGAAGAGAAGGGAATCAGAGAGGGTTGTCCAGGAAGAAAGTGCCAAGGAAGGAGACTTCATTGTGACTGGAGATAAAGGACTTTAAAACATGTTCCACTGTCTTTTCAGTTTTAAGTCAGCAAAAGTCACCAACATTTTCAGCAGTCAGTGAACAGCCACACACAGGTAAATCCAAAGTGGAAATCATAGGAAATATGACCATCCTGGGACCCGTTTAATCCACTGCAAGCAAGTAGAATGAGGTTCTGAAGAGCAATAAAAGACAGTCATAGAGAGAAAGTTAGGGGCATTTTAGCCAAACTAGCAGAAAACCACGAGTTCAGATACTTTCTAGACATTCCACCTGCCCTGAATATTAACCACCATATGGCAGAAACCAGCACAACGTTGTAAAAATTTCAAAACTTTGACAAAAAGCAAAAGAATTCTACGTGCAAATTCCTGGGCTGGGAAGACCCCCTGGAGGAGGGCATGGCACCTCACTCCAGTATTCTTGCCTAAGAATCCCCATGGACAGAGGAACCTGGCAGGCTACAGTCCATGGGGTCACAGAGAGTAAGACACAACTGAGCGACTAAGCACAGCTCAGCACAAGGAAGGAACTACACAGAAGAGGCTGATGGCTGGTTTATTTTGACTCAGATTGTCATCAGCCTCCAGCTATATGATTCCAGTTTTCAGGAGAGCCTGCTCTGCAGAGAGGAAGCACAGAAGCACAGAAATAGGACCCTAGAAGCTAGAGCAAAAGCTAGGCTTTTGTCTTCCTGATTAAACCTAGCAGATTAAAGTTGGGTCAGTTTGGGTGACCCAGGCTTCTAACATGTCACTGAGTTACAGGAAAGTCAGAATTTTCATGCTGATTTAATACTTGCATTTATAATTTATTTTCTTTAAATATTTTTAATTTTCTTGGCTTGAAAATATCTTCTCCTTTTGACCTATATGTGAGGATTTAAAATGAGAGAGATTAGCTCACCCGTCTTCATTTCCTTTCCCATGACCTTATCTGTAGGAATGAAGAATGGTGCTGGAGAAAGAATATGATTCAGACATGGTTTTGAATCCCTTCAGTGCATCTTACCAACTGTAGGATCTCTTTCCTCTTCATTAAAATGGGAACAATCCTGTTTACCTTGACTCCCTCCTATGAGAATCAAAGGAGGTAATATATCACTTAGCAATAGTCAATATATAACTTTGTAAAGTTATCAACATGACTTTCATACAAATGTAAACATGCCATGAAAACACTGATAGAATAATAATGATGGAAATAAATTCCTTAATGATGGAACCAAAAGGACAGTGAAGCTGGTTCAAAGAGANGTTACAGGAAAGTCAGAATTTTCATGCTGATTTAATACTTGCATTTATAATTTATTTTCTTTAAATATTTTTAATTTTCTTGGCTTGAAAATATCTTCTCCTTTTGACCTATATGTGAAGATTTAAAATGAGAGAGATTAGCTCACCCGTCTTCATTTCCTTTCCCATGACCTTATCTGTAGGAATGAAGAATGGTGCTGGAGAAAGAATATGATTCAGACATGGTTTTGAATCCCTTCAGTGCATCTTACCAACTGTAGGATCTCTTTCCTCTTCATTAAAATGGGAACAATCCTGTTTACCTTGACTCCCTCCTATGAGAATCAAAGGAGGTAATATATCACTTAGCAATAGTCAATATATAACTTCGTAAAGTTATCAACATGACTTTCATACAAATGTAAACGTGCCATGAAAACACTGATAAAATAATAATGATGGAAATAAATTCCTTAATGATGGAACCAAAAGGACAGTGAAGCTGGTTCAAAGAAAAGTTAAAGAAAGAGTGATTATATAGTCCATCAAGAGAGGCTAAACTGAAAAAAAGAACTCTGGGTTAGAGTCAAAACTGATTATTGTCCTACAGAACAATAAAACCATAACCTTTGAGGTTATCTCTTGTACCAGACATAAATTATTTGTATCTCTATTGGACAAAAAGTCTACAAGGTAACATAATTTCAGTCTTGACCCTGAACAATAGGAAATAGTAAAACAAACAAAAGAACGAACCCCTAAAGAATTAAATCATCATTGGGTGAGCCTGTTAGACAATGACCCTGAATGACCTTAAAAGCCACATGCAGTCATCCTTTTGTTTTATTTCCAAGTTTTAGATAATTTTCTCAACAATCCCTCTTGTATCATCAATAATCTCTGAAGATTATTCATGTTATGAAAAGTCTGGAGTCATTGTGTTTGGACCTAATTAATGTACATGGGTGCAGTAAGAGCTTTGATTAACTACTTAAGCTTCTTTGTGTATGACCAGCAAATTCAGAGCTTCTGTTTAGCAGCTACTAAGGTCATAAAATTAATTTCTACATGGAAATTCAAAAGGTGTCCCTGATTGTATTTTCATAAGCCTCTCTTGTTTCAGAAGTGTTTCAGTATCTCTTATAGGAATATTAATTTCCTCTTGCTTCCTAAACAAATCACCATAAACTTGGTGGCTTAAAACAACACAAGTTTATTTTCTTATAGCTCTGAGGTCAGAAGTCTGACACAAATCTCACTGGGCTACTGTCCGAGTGTTGTCAGCGTGGGTTTCTTGTGGAGACTCAATATCCTTGACTTTTCCAGCTTTGAGGGTGACGGGGCTCCTGCAATCTTTGTTTTGTGGACCATTTCCCCCATCTTTAAAGCTGGCAATGTAGCATCTTTCAATCTCTTTCTCTCTTCCCTTCTCCTTCTCTCTATCTGACGTCTCCTGGATCTCTCTTATAAGACCTTTGCGAATACACAGGGCCCACCAGAGAAAGCAATATGACCTCCTCATTTTAAGATCCCTTACATAATAACACCCCTTTTGCTACATTCTAGGCTCTAGGGATTCAAACATGGACACTTGGGATTTGGAAACCATTATTCACCCTACCAAGCACAAATAAAAAACTAAACACAAGAAACTCATCTCCACAGTACCTACATATTTTGGTGAATTTGTTCAAGTGGCCCAAACTCTGGTACATTTCCTGTCCTGCCAGTAAATGACCTTCTTCATGGGATTCTATAAACCATAGAACAAATAATAGGTGGGTGCCGGGGTCCAGCCCCGGTGGATCCAGGGTGATTCAAAGGTGGGGACGGAGTCAGCGTCCTAGGAAAAACTTATTTAATTACAGATAGAGAGGGACTAGGAATTTAGCAGAGAAAAAGAGGCCAAATAACTTGGTTAACACAGGGTGCCAATCACCACCTACGTAGGCCGCAGGCGTCTTCCCGTTCTCCCGAAGGAGAGGAGGCACTGATTCCCCCCCGGTCCGATCTTAGAAGCCCAGGCAGAATTAGTAGGCTTGGTGGGTCCTATGCACCAGATGGGAATTCAACCAGAAAATAGTAAGAGAGAGAGAAAGGGGCTGAATAACTTGGGTTACATGGGGTACCAATAAAATTCCAGATAAGGAATTTGCACCATATTTATGGCGGGCACCCATGCTCCAGATGGGAATTCAGCCAGAAAATTGGGGAGCAGAAAGAAGTGACATGAGGGAATCAGTCTTTCCGGAACTGATCCAATGTCTTTATTTTGGGGTTTGCTTATATACCTTTTGTTACATATAGGGATGAATACAGAGTCACACGGGGGTCAGCAGTCTTGACCTTATCAAAATCAGGTGCTTTACAAAACAGTTTTAGGGGTTTTACATCATCTTCAAGCCATTTCTGCCTGCTGACATTTACAACCTTTTCTTTCTGATAACTTGTTTTTTCCAAGGGTGTTTTTCCTAAAACCCAGCACCACCCTCCAAATAAAGTCGAATTCTACAGGGTGAGGGTGTAGTGAGTTACAGTCAAGAAAGGAATTTATTTAACCCAAGGTTAACATGATTAATCTTAAAGGTTAATACTTATTTCTCCTATATGCTTAAAGGTTAATACTTATTTCTCCTATATGTTAATACTTATTTCTCCTATATGTTAATACTTATTTCTCCTTTATACTTAAAGGTTAAGACTCATTTCTCCTATAGGTTAATTATATTCATTATAAGGGCAGGGAATACGAAGGTTTTAGCAACAAACATCAATCCAACAAATGAAAATCCTTTCACCAATGTTCCTCTTAAGATCTAGTCTTAAGATAGTGACAAAGTTACATTTTTACATAGCAAGGACACAGTGATTTATAACAAAGTACAGTGATCTATTACAAGAGAGAAAATTCATTAACTCAAAAGTCTAATATTGCTAATATCAACGAAACTACTATATTTCCTTTTCTATATACTAAATATATTGATTAATATATTCTCAGGTACCTTGGCGGCAATCATTGACTCAACAACAAAAAAAAGTCCTATGTTAATTAAGATTCTCAGAATACTCCAAAACTCTCTGTGCTGTTTATGGTTGAGAGGTAGTAAACCACCATGTGTCCCCAGAGAGGCTTAACCTGAGACGCCCTTGTCCCACCTAGGGCAGGGAATTAGCGGCAATTATTGACACAACAAATGAAGAAACCCTTTATCAATATAATTCCCATCCAACCCACTATACTAATAATTTCTAACTTCCCACAAGAATTTGCCTTTAGTAAGTAAAAACATCTCATGCCTCTCATGGTTGGAGGGCTGTTGTGGCCAGAGGAACCTATACAGGCAGGCTAGATAACCTTCAGAGGAGTCCAGTAAGTTGAAACACTCTAGTCACGCCCAGGAATTTTTACTGCCTTGGAGCTTCACGTTTACTCCTTCTCGGAGAGAGACGGTTATGGAGGAGAGCCCCCCGTAGGTGAGAGTACAGGACAGACTCTGGTTTGGGGGTTAGATTTTCGGGAGCAGGGGAATTTCCTGAGACTTGGTGACGCCTTTGCGTATGCCGAAGCCCCCTTCCTCATGACTTTTGCCATGGGCGGAGTTCCTCACGCTGGCCCCCAACAGGTGGGTATCTTAAGAAGACTAGATCTTGATTTTAAATATGAAGAGCAACACTTGTTTCTTATTAGTGGGTTTGATATACCTAATTAATTAAGATTTGTTCTCATGTGTGGCAACCTTGGCAGGAACTTACAGAACCAGATTGTGAAACTCTGTCCTGGTAAAAACAGAAGACAGATGTTTATTGATCTTATGCATTACCATAAAAACTAGTGAGTTGACACGGAATTCTGAGGAGGAAGGGGAAATAAATTACCATATAAAGAATGTGTCATTTATAGGTGATTACATTGAAGGTTAAAGATAAAGGATATATCTTACTCCCTTAGAGAATTTAAAAACATATTGGCAATACTCAAAATCAAATAGTCTCAGTTAGATTTACATCCACTATTCATTTAATCCTCCTTATGTCTTATATATCCAGATGTTGGGTCAGCATTCTGCATTCATAAGGTCTTCTATTCCAGACTCACTTAAAGGAGTCCTGGAAGTCCCTGCTACGTTCACAGTTGGCTAAATGATATCACTTTAAGCTCCAAAGCCTGTACCAATGGCCCTGCTTCCTAAAATATCAACAGGTAAGAGCATCAGGTGCCATTTTTCCATGACGTTCTGACAGCACTATTCTTTGAAAAAGATCCAGGTATCAGCCTATAGCATCCAGCAAAGTCTTCAGACTAACATGAGAATAAGGCAGAAACCACTTGTTGATGATGAGAACAGATGAGCAGATTACACAGGAGGTAAATTATGAACTTTTATCTCTTCTTTTAAGAGAAGATTAAGTACTTCGAGACCAACTGTCATTTTAAAATAAAACTCTTAACATTCATATAGTATTTGGCATAAAAGTAGTCACAAAATTAAAATATGTCCCCTAGGAATTCCCTGGTGGTCCAGTGGGTAAGGTTTGGCACGTTGACTGCCAGGGCCCAGGTTCAATCCCTGCAGAGGGGAACTAAGATCCTTCATGTTGTGCACATAGCCAAAAAATTAATAAAATAAGTATCTTATTAAGAAACTTTGTTAAAACTGAGCAAACTGCCAAATTTTTGACACATTTCTTGGCTTTCTTCCCCAGACTCATTATGTGCAAGTATTATGCTTCAGTGCAAATAAGAGTTTCTTCAAACCTTCTATACTAGCCACACTGATATTTTTCTGTTCACTATACTTTCTCATAATTTGGTACATATTTACTCTTTACCTTATAAACAAAAGAATACTCCATTACTTTATATATATAAGCAATGCCCTAGGACCACATACATCTTTTAAACACTTTTTCAACATAGGAAATAGAAACATATTCATTAGCATGGCCCAAAGGTACAACTTTTTTTATAACATATAAAAATAACAATAAAGGTATATATGCATATATGTGCATACACACAAAATGGTGACTATGTGTCTATATTTTCTTATTAGAAAGTATCTAGATTTCTAGAAATTATCCATCAATTAATTTGATTTAACATTAGTTCAAGGTCTTAAGTTTAAGAGAGGAACTTGGAAATTTTGCTTAAAGTAATATATCACAAAGCATGCCAGGCTTACCTCCCTTCACTATCTCCCAGAGTTTGCTCAAACTCATGTCCATAGAGTCGGTGATATTATTGAAGCAGCTCATCCTCTATCACCCTCTTCTCCTCCTGCCCTCAGTCTGTCGCAGCATCACTCTTTGCATCAGGTGGCCAAAGTATTAGAGCTTCAGCATCAGTCCTTCCAATGAATATTCAGGGTTGATTTCCTTTAGGATTGACTGGTTTGATTTCATTGCTGTCCAAGGGAGTCTCAAAGTCTTCTCCAGTACCATAATTCAAAAGCGTCAATTATTTGGTGCTTAGCCTTCTTCATGGTCCAACTCTCACATCTGTACGTGACTACTGGAAAAACACACAAAGTGCTTGCCTATATTCTTAAAATACCCACTGATCCCTAGACCTGGTCATGGCCCAAACCAGGTGCTTCTGACTATGCACCGGAAATAGCATTGCGGAGACGGCTCATGGTCTGCAAACAGACGTGGACCCACTGGTCTTTACAGCCAGTTTTGGAAGACAAATAGCTCAAGCTATGTATTAGGCATGATATTTTCAGTCTGATATACCTGAGCAAAAATCAGAATCGAAACAGAATCAGAAGAAAAGAAACAGAAAGGGGAAAAAAAAGAAAGGCATAATAAAGAAAAGCACATTCTATCCATTTCTCAAAAAAAAATTACATATCTTTCAATAGGAAACTATATACTCCATATACAAAATGAGAAAATTGTGTCAGGATGTGTCAGGGAATATTCTAGTTCTAGGAATGGGGGCTTAATGTTCTTTTACATGTTTAAGTCCCCTTTAGGAAAAAAAAATGAATGAAATCATTTTAACTAAACAAAGTTAAAACTGACTCTTATAAGAGTTAAATGCTAGCCACTTTCTTCCTCAATACTAAAATTTTACTTTACTTGGACAATGTATATCATCTTGAGAAAAAGGATACAAATGAAAAAACATTAATGGAAATGCTTGAAAATAATGAAAAACTTTCATTTTCCTTCTTTCATCTTTTGATTTTTGTCTCTTGACCATCAGATAACATATCTTATAAGAGGAAAGAGAGTCACAACATTTGACTCACTTGCTATCAGCAGTTGTTATCAAGAGGTCTAAAGCAGAGTAGAAATTAAAGCGATTTCCTAAAATAGGGACAATAGTTTAAGTATTGTTTTCAGCTAAGTATACTATAATTGTCTTCTGTGCAAATGCTTCTACATAAGGCAAGCAAATTGTAATTATGACTAATATAATTATATATCATTATCTAAATTGCATATGCTTCAGGCTTGTCTCAAAAAATGGATTCCTCATGGATCTTATTCATCATAGTCATCGTCTATTCACCCTGATCAATAATGCACTGGTGTTTCAGTAAATGCTTATCAACAATTAGTTTGAAAAACAACAACAACAAAAGAGTATATAAGAAATATTCATCTAGGAACGGGAAGCAGAAGCACACAGGTAATTGTGGCAGTTAGGAAAACTGGACTTTGAATGTCAAAAGATATTTCAGTTCAATAAAGGACTAGGCAGGGTGTCTTTATAGATATTGAGGCTGGAAAGGAAGCATTGTTAGAGCATGAAAAGGGGACTTTTTACCACTTGGATGAGCAGGGAAGAGAAATGAGAAGTAGGAATTACTCTGCACCACTGATTGGAACACAAAATTCAAGAATATAACCAGCACCACAGAATCCAAACAAAAGGACACAATAGACACACTTAGTGGAAATAAAATTGGATTTCTGAACTGGGTTTTAAGACCTTGCTATGAACCATATGCTACATCAAGAGACAAATGCTACCAATTTCTGTACATTTTCAGAAAGCTCCATAAACTCTGGACAATGTATTGAATTGACTCACAGCATGACCCCCATGAAGGAAAAGTTGCCTCTAGGAAAAAGCTTTCTGAAAATCCTATGGAACTTAATGGAGATAACTACATCCTTCCAAACATATCAGGAGGAGGGTTGGAACTACATGTTTTTAGAAGCATGAAGAAGGGGTTTGAAAACTGACTTAGGCCAAACCCTTAACACAGTAGAGATTTGCACTGAACCAAAGTCATAGACAAATTGCTCTCTACTCTCACACAGCTGCTATAACCCTAATGCAATAGCTTATTTAGCAACTCTCAGTTAACCCATTAATCTATGAAGCCAGCCTTTGACTTGCAAAATATAGAGGCATGACCTGAGTACAAAACATAGGATTGGGATATGATAAAGAGAAAAGGGAAATTACAAAGTCAGGAGGTGTGTCTAAGTACATACAAGAGGAGGCTCCCTACTTGTCTTCCATATTGATGCTTTTGTCCTAATGCAGAGAATGAGATTACTCTCAGATAGTTTAACAACAGGTGCTAGTATTGACCATAAAAATACACCATCACTTTTTTAAAGCAGGAGCTAATGTTTGGCATTATGGTCTCTCTTGGCAATGAACTCTGAAGGCCAAGTTCTATTATCGAAAAAAAATAAAAAGAAAAACATTTTTCTGTATGTGTCATAGCACTTTAACTCACATCTAGTTTGGCCATATAAGCAGCTTAGATGAGAGGTGTAAGCTTTTCCTGTCCACACATCATTTCCCAACATTAATTTGATTTATCTTCCAGCTTGATGATATCTATTCGATCTGAATGATAGCCAGAAAATATGTTTTGTGCTGTGCTGGTTCTGGACAAGTTGATTCCATAGCATATTCTTTAGGTAAACCTTGAATAGCAACATTTTCTTAAGAAACTTTATCTATCTGCTGTAGAACTCCTTCTGTTAATACTCGATGGTATTCATGGTGTTCAAGTTGTGGAGACAGGGAAATGAAGGAACCGTGCTGTCCCTGTGTTCATACATAGAAATGAGAATACATTTCCGTAAATTTTGTTCTGTGAGAACGACCTGCTAACCAGCCTTCTGCTCACAAACTTGAGTCATTCTCCTTTGGTTCTGCCAAAATGTCTTGCTGTAATGCGCACCTGCCCATGGCACTCATAGGCTTGAAACACTCCAGTGATTCCCAAATGTCTGTGGAGCAAAGTCCAAGTCAATGAGTGTGACTCGCAACACCTTTACAAACAGCACCCACTCTCCTTCCCAGGCTCATTTCTCATCGTTCCTTACCTCTCATGATGGATCCCTGGCAGGCACAACTTGTTTTGTGTTTCAGATTTTACTCAGGCTGTGAATCTTTGGTCAACTAACGTATCCAGCGCTTCCCAGGTGGTTCAGTTGATAAATAATCTGCCTGCAATGCGGGAGAACTGGGTTTGATCCCTGGATTGGGAAGATCTCCTGGAGTAGGAACTGGCAACCCACTCCAGTATTCTTGCCTGGAGAATTCTATGGACAGAGGAGCCTGGTGGGCTACAGTCCATGGGGTCGCAAAGAGTTGGACACAACTGAACGACTTAACACAGCACAGCATAGCACACTTATCTTTTGAGAGTTCAGGCCTTCTTTCTTCAAAGTACGTTTCCCTGACCTTTTTTATTTTCCCCCTTAGAGTTGGATTAAGTAGGATCTATACTTCTTTCTTCAGTTACTATGTGCAGATTTTTTATCCTCACACTGTGCTTTATTGAAATACATTAATGTGCTTATTCCTACTAAACTATAAACTGCTAGGTGTTCTCTTTCCTGATGCTTCTTGTCACCAAGAAGATGAGAACCAGAAACACCAACGGTGGAAGCCCCAGTCCCAACAGGCAGAAAGATTGTTTGCTCCTTGTTCTATTCAGGCTCTCAATGGATTAGATAATGACCACTTTCATTGGAGAGGGCAGTTTGCTGTATTGATTCAAATGGAAACAGCCTCACAGACACACTGGAAATGATGTTTAACCAGATAACAGCATACTATGACCCAATCAAGTTGACACATAAAATTAAGTATCATAACAAGTTTAAAGTCAAGGTTAGAGTCATGTATAGCTGACATTACCCTGGTGGCTCAGAGGTTAAAGCATCTGCCTCCAATGCGGGAGACCCAGGTTTGATCCCTGGGTCGGGAAGATCCCCTGGAGAAGGAAATGGCAATCCACTCCAGTATTCTTGCCTGGAGAATCCCATCGACGGAGAAGCCTAGTAGGTTAAAGTCCACGGGGTCCCAAAGAGTCGGATACGCCTGAGCCACTTCACCTTCACCTGTATGTGTTGAGAGAAATTGCATAAATAGGAAATTATATTTCAGAACAATGAATTTGATGTTAATTTGTAAAAGGAAATATAAACAAGACCAGAAAAGACTACACCCGTGAGTACTGACATTAACAGTGTTGAAAGCCAAATTCTAAAGTTTTGAACGTGGGGAAGAAAAATAAGAGATAGCTGTAAAAATAATCTCCATTAAAACATTAAATGCTTTCAGTATGGTAAGTATTGTATTCAGTTCAGTTCAGTTCAGTTCAGTCCCTCTGTCATGTCTGACTCTTCTCGAACCCATGGACTGCAGGACGCCAGGCCTCCCTGTCCATCACCAACTCCCGGAGTTCACTCAAGCACATGTTCATCGAGTCGGTGATGCCATCCAGCCATCTCATCTTCTGTTGTCCCCTTCTCCTCCAGCCCCCAACCCTTCCAAGCATCAGGGTCTTTTCCAGTAAGTCAGCTCTTCTCAGCAGGTGGCCAAAGTATTGGAGTTTCAGCATCAACATCAGTCCTTCCAAAGAACACCCAGGACTGATCTCCTTGCAGTCCAAGGGACTCTCAAGAGTCTTCTCCAACACCACAGTTCAAAAGCATCAATTCTTTGGCCCTCAGCTTTCTTCACAGTCCAACTCTCACATCCATACATGACCACTGGAGAAACCATAGCCTTGACTAGACAGACATTTGTTGGCAAAGTAATGTCTCTGCTTTTTAATATCCTATCTAGGTTGGTCATAACTTTCCTTCCAAGGAGTAAGTGCCTTTTAATTTCATGGCTGCAATCGCTATCTGGTGTGATTTGAGAGCCAAAAAAATAAAGTCTGACAGTGTTTCCACTGTTTCCCCATCTATTTCCCATGAAGTGATGGGACCAGATGCTATGATCTTAGTTTTCTGAATGTTGAGCTTTAAGCCAACTTTTTCACTCTCCTCTTTCACTGTCATCAAGAGGCTTTTTAGTTCCTCTTCACTTTCTGCCATAAGGGTGGTGTCATCTGCATATCTGAGGTTATTGAGATTTCTCCCAGCAATCTTGATTCCAACTTGTGCTTCTTCCAGTCCAGCGTTTCTCATGATGTACTCTGCATAGAAGTTAAATAAGCAGAGTGACAATATACAGCCTTGATGTACTCCTTTTCCTATTTGGAACCAGTCTGTTTTCCCATGTCCAGTTCTGACTGTTGCTTCCTGACTTGCATATAGGTTTCTCAAGAGGCAGGTCCATTTAAACCTCTCAAAAATCCTGTATGGACAAACATTGAAACCTGAGATAACCCAGGTTTAGATTAAGTAAATTTGTTGAAGTCATACTTCAGAAATTTAAAACCAGCTCTGTGATAAACCCATACTCTTCCCACTGCATTGCTTCTGCCTTTGGTCAAATGGGTAAATATATTCAACAGACACACATGGCATGAACTCTATGGATATAGTATAGCTCTCAGGATCCTTTTCACATCTTACATATATCTAATGACTTTGGTAAAGTTGGGAGAGGGAAAATAGCTAAATGCATACAAAGGACTGAGTTCTCCTTTATCCTCATTTGTAAGTGAACTCAAATTAGGCAAGGTTATCACAAATAACCTGATGATTGAACCTCACAACCTCTGGGGCCTTATTTCATGAAATGACATAAGATCTCCATTGTGAGTTCTCTGAAGAGCAGACTACTGTGCTTTATCTGCTTTATTTTATCTTGTTTGGCTGCACTGGGTCTTCACTGCAGTGCGTGGTTTCTCTAGTTGTGGAACTCAGGCCCTAGGGCAAGGGTATCCAGTAACTGTAGCCTGCAGGCTTAGCTGCACCATGGCATGTGGGATCTTAGGTCCCTGACCAGGGACCAAACCTGTACCTCCTGCACTGGAAGGCAGATTCCTAACCACTGGACTACCAGGCAAGTCCTAAACTACTGTGATTTTTAATTCCTCAAATGATATTAATATATGTGGTAGGCTGAAAAGTGGCTCTCCAAAAAGATGCCCATGTCCCAGTCTCTGGAATCTGCCCTTATTACCTTAAATAAACAAACAAACAAAAAATTGCATATGCAATTAAAGGAAGGATTTTGCTTTAAATAGCATTTATTTCTCACAGTTCTGGAGGCTGGAAGTCTAAGATCAGGGAGGCAGAAGGGTTGGGTTCTACATGACAGCTCTCTTTCTGGCTTGCAGATGGCTACCTTCTTCCTGTGTACCTCTCTCATATATCTTTCCCCCCCAGTTTTCTGAGAAATAATTAGCACACTTCACGTGGGCTTTCCACGTGGATTAGTGGTAAATTTCCACCTGCCAACACAGGAGACTCGGGTTCTATCCCAGGTCAGAAACATCCCCTGGAGAAGAAGATGGCAACCTACTCCAGTATTCTTGCCTTGGAAATCTCATGGACAGAGAAGCCTGGTGGGCTGCAGTCCAAGAGATCACAAGAGGGTCAGACATGATGCAGCGACTAAGCAATCACTGTCTAAGTCTCAGATGAAGAGCATAATGGTTTGATTTACATATATAATGAACTGATTGCCACATAGATTCAGCTAGCATCCATCTTTTTTGTGTTTTTATGTTATTTAGTATTCTTTTTTCTCCACTTAAAGAACTCCCTTTAGTATATCTTGTAAGGCAGGGCTAGTGGTAACCAATTTCCTCAGCTTTTGTTTGCTCAAAAACAAAACAAAACAAAACAAAACCCCTTGGTCAAGGAATTATATCCTTTTCTCGAAGAACAAAAAGGGGCATTACTTCACCTGGGCAGTCCCTTGAAATGGATTTGGATTGACCTTGGAAAGCCAAATATTTTGGCTTCCCAGACTTTGTTTAGTCCATGGGAAGACCGTTTTACAGTCAGTCTTTCTATGCTCTCCCATCTAAAGTGCCACTGTTACAGATTTGACTGATGTGAAGATGTTAGAACTGAAGAAATAAATGAGTGCTAATAAAATAGTGAAGTGCTCTGCTATCAAGTTACTGAACTAACACAATGGTTTATAACACCATGATGAAACTGAATAATTGGATACTGTGATTAATTTGAGGTATTACAACTTTGACAGTGTTAAGGATTGTAAGTGTTAAACAGTAACACCATGTTCCTTTTGTCCATAGGCTCAGTGGGATGGCTTGACTGGGCGTATCACCTTCAATAAAACCGATGGCTTGAGGAAGGATTTTAACCTGGACATTATTAGTCTCAAAGAGGAAGGAACTGAAAAGGTAACCTCCTTGATGATAAATTTGGAAATTACAAAGGAACACCTCTCATGCACTTTACTTGCACAACAAGTACGGGAATGATAAAGCTATTTTCCCAGCCTATTCATTTATGTCCAGTTTTCTAGCTCACTCTCTCTGATCTGCAAATTGATGTTGATGTACTAGATTCTTAAATTGTGTTTGTTATCAACAACAGTGCTAATGGCTACATAGTGCTTGGCATATTTACAAGCATGATTCTGTTGTATATACATACAGCCCTAGGGGTGGGGATCATTAGCCCCTTATTTCACAGGTTCTAAGAAATTGAGTTCAGACTTGGAAAATCAGAAGCTGTCAATGATTTATCTTTGGAATGACACCCAAGGGTCAAAACTGAATTTTATTTGTACTCCATTTTGAGATGGGTGACAGAGGACAGAATGAAGCAAAATGTAAAAGGCTTACTGAAGCAAACTAACTTTACATCCTTAATTTTATGAGGAAATATGCTTCAACAATGTATTTTAATGTTGAGTTTGATTTTAGGATTATTATAGCTGTAATTCTCAACCTCTCAATGTTTCAAGTTACTATTTAGGGCAAAGCAAATGTAAACTATTTAACCGATTAATAATAACAATAATAAGGACTTCACTAGTGGTCCAGTGGTTGACTCTGCACTCACAGGCAGGGACAAGGGTTCAATCCCTGGTCAGGGAACTAAGATCCCGCATGCCACACAGCATAGCTAAAAGATAAAATAATAATAATACAAATATTTTAAAAGTAATAGTAATAAAAGAATATGCCTTCTCTTTATTACAGCAATTTAGTATTCACAATATATATTGTGAATTCACTAAATATTGGGATAATTAACACTTACAGTGAAGATATTAACTTTTAGAACCTTAAGGATAAAAGATCTCGAACCTCCCCCCAAAAACAATTGTCTGAACACGTAAACTCTATAATCCAGTGTTGTTTTTCTTTGGGTTTTTTTTTTTTTTTTT
>SJYW01033525.1:185541-196266 GCA_006410735.1 Raphicerus campestris
AAAAAAAAAAAAAAGGAAATCCCTCAGTCGTATCTGACTCTTTGTGATCCCATGGACTGTAGCCCACCAGGCTCCTCCTTGCATGGAATTCTTCAGGCAAGAATACTGGAGTGGATTGCCGTTTCCTCCTCCAGGGGATCTTCCCAACCCAGGGACTGAACCCAGGTCTCCTGTATTGTAGGGAGACTCTTTACCATCTGAGTCATCAAGGAAGCCACTGAGACACATTTGCCCCACTGCCAAATAGCCCACTTAAAACAAAGAAAGATGAATCAGGCTGAATGGGAAAGGTAGTCGCTAGTGTTGAAGAGCTTGAAGAAAATAATGAGTCCACAACTTTGAGAATCCATATTAGTCACACAAATTTCCCCTTGCAAAAATGCCCTCCCTTTTCATCTCTTCTCTTCCTCTGGCTCTTCCTCTCTCTGTCTCTCTTTGCCCCTCTCACTGTTCCTCTCTGCCTCTCTCTCTCTCATTTCTTCACTCTGATTCCCTCTTCTGTTAGTTTAACGCACTCTGACAGAGCACAAGGCACCCAACTAACGTCTGTAATGGAATGTGGACGTTGGGCTGCAGGGAACAAAAGGAAAGAAAATCATACTTGTTGCAGACTAAAAGGCGATAAGGGTTATTTTTAAAAGAAAATGTCTGCTTCTTTGTACCTGCTTTTCTGCCTCCCTCTCCACTGCACTGACACTGCAGGAGGAAGAAAGTCTGTTAAGGAAACATCTTTTTGGCTCAGGCTTGTGATGAAATAGATGGAGCTATTGTTATGCTCTCCCAGCTATGTATACATGGCAATATTGTGCACACTCTAGTGATGTTTTTCTAACAAAGGGAAAATCGAATTTAGATGAAAGTATTTTCTCAATTTGTTTCTCAACTCTTCATTGTTTACAATAACTTTTCTTTGTTCAGGTGACTTGGGCTCAGTTCCTGAGAAGGCTGGCTGAGCCTTAAGGCAGTGAGGGGAGCCATCCTATCGCTCTCAGTTGGCAAGGGAGAAAATGCCCAATCTTTTCACGTCAGCCTCTTGCGGGGTCCATAAGGAAAACTGTTGTTGTTTTTTTTTTAAAGCCTATTTACTCACTTTCACTCAAGTTTCTAATGCCAAGAAACACCTAGTCGAAGAATAATAAGCACACTTTCTTCTCACTAAGGAATAATTGTATGTGTGTGTGTTTATGTATGTGTGTGTGTATTGCTTGATTGACTAATCTGGTTATAAATGACTTTAACAGGAATGATGAAGACCTTAAGCTCTGCAGCATAGGTGTGCATATTCGAAAGAATTTTGCCTTTTTTTTTTTTTTAACATGCAAAAGCAAAAAGGAAAATCAGGTTCTACCACCAAGGAGAAGTAACTTCTGTAGGATTCAAGTACTTGGTCCATGTCTTTACTGTACCTATTCTCAGGCTTTCTGTTGAATGAACATTCAAGATTCCAAACAATGGGAGGGGGATGTATCTGTTAGCACTCACATGCCATGATGCCTCTTGGCTTCCACGCTCCATTTTAATTAAGTGCTATTTTTATTTTTCCCCTCTGAAAACCAAGGCTGCTGGCGAAGTGTCTAAACACTTATATAAAGTATGGAAGAAGGTTTGTACATGGAGAAAACCTGCAGGAAATCTGGGAGTGGGGTGGGAAATACCAAAGGAAAAGCCTGCATCCTTCCAGTTTTGTCAGACCAGTAGCTCTCTAATTGCAGTTTAGAGGCGAAATTCCACGTGAAGGGAAAACATGGGTTATTGAATATGCTGCCTCTCAACAACATTGCCTGGGAATTGAAACAGACTTGAGATGGATTAAATAATGATGGATTAAATGTTTCCCTCTGGATTATTTTTGTTTCTCCTGGGTAGGACCAGTCCCTGTTAGGACTAAAAGCAGGTAGCGGCAACAGAAGCAGACACTGGTCCATTTATATTTTCTTGACTCTAAATATTCTTTTCCCTAAGGGGGAAAAGATACAATAATCCATCAGACTAGTCAGACAGGCTAAGACTCCGAAGGGGTCGGGATATCTCCTTCAATGTCACCACCACGAAATATATGAACCATTTTCACAAATTCCCTTTTATTACACACCATCTTCATTTTATGCAGAAAAACAAAACCTTGTCAGTGCATATTGTTTCATAATTTGCTTTAGAACCACAGTTTCCGGAGGACAAAAACATTAGAGATTTTGAAAAGGAAATGAGATTGTCTTATAAATCATGACACCTACTATTTCACAGCTTATTGTACAGTATTATGTTGTCAATGAATGTGCACAGATTTATTATAGAAGCAAAAGTTAGACATTACAAACATTCTGGTCAGGAAAATGTCCCAGCGATATGCAAACATTGTCTTTCAATCTATCTCCCTCAAACCACTTGCTAAACTACCTGCTGATTGACATATGGACCTTAAATTACTCAGGTTGTTCAACTTGAACGGTTTTGTCAGGTTCACTTTCATCTTTTGAATTATGAGTTCAGTCACAGAAAATGTAAACAGTTTCTCCCTGTAGTCAGAAGCCTTGTCTCCCTTTTGGAGCATACTCAGATGAGCTCCAAAATGTCCTGCTTTTAAGTTTAAATAAGCACAGGTTTAATAACCTTGTTTTAAATTTTGATAAATCAGGCTACCAAAGGCACAAAGAAGACAATCCCATCTCCTCTATGCTAATACATAGATGAACCTAACTGGTACCCAGAAAAAAGCTTATTACACTAATCCAGCTTGAGACTCCAGGCATTTTCTGCAATGTTGAATTAATTCAAACCAAATATCCTCGGGAATGAAATTCAAGTCCTGAAATTATCCTCAGGGGAGGGGAATGTCCTTTATTTGTCACTAAACTGCAATAATCGCCCCCACTTCCCAAGGATGCACTTCCTGGCTTTCCTCCATGCCTTTGTGCCTCTTCCTTCTGTTGACCCATTGTTGCCACGTTGCAAGCTGTATATACTGTGGTGTGCTGTTTCATGTTATGACTGCTCATCAACAATTTGCAGTAATCTGAGCACTAGCAGACTCCTCTTAAGACCCAACCAACACATTGTCTGCTCCCTATAAGATTCCACCTGACAGCAGGATTCACCCTCATTGTATTCTAATTCCTAAAGCCCTTCTCTACACGCTGATGCTTTTCAGTCAAGAACAGTCTGCCTGAAGTTCTTTCCAAGAAAAAGATATAGCGGTCTTTACAAAGCTCATCACTAAAATATATATTTATAAAACTCATCATCTAGGAAACAGAGTCACCTCTTTCCCCTAGATACTTGATTATGTCACTCAGCAATTTTGGATTTTGAGTTTATGTGAATCACACACCAGGTATGAGAGATGGATCTTAGTCACTTTCTGAGCATCCCTTTGTTACATCACCTTTTTTAAAAAGGGCTTGCTTAATTGCATTTAAGGCCTTATTTTCAAATGCTTTCCTTTGTTGTCCTAGATGATAAATGACTCCTCCCTCATGCCAGTTAACAAAGTGAGAGAAGATAGGACCAGACTATTTAGTTTTTCAGTGTTCCTCCCCACAAGAAATTGATCCACCTTCCACCGCTTCTCACTGGTAAATTACTGCTGACCACTTTTGCTGTACAGTTTGAAAACTAAGGTTCTGCTTCCTAGAGGCAATCCTCCAAAGTCAGAGGACAGGACTGAAATGCTAAATATCCAGGCACCTGGTTAATTGTAACCCTCCCACCAGTACTTAGTGACTGAACAACAACCTCCCAGCACAGATGAATCATAGGCGCTTGCTTTTTCAGAAAGAGACATTTGTTAATGTGCTATTTTACTTCAGTTAAATAAAAGGTAAAGCCAGTTGACAACTTTGGTTTAAAAGACACACATACCCCTGTATGCAAACATAGACACTCGACTTGCTTTGCTGATTAAAATGTTTGAAAATACAAGCCTGAGGTCATTCAAATCTCATATGTAAACTCTCCACTTCCCATGAATTGCTTGATCTTTATTGTTTCTTGATATTCTTTTAGTCTAGATTTGAGGACACTTCTGATACACCAACAGTAGGAAAAATTCTTCTTCTTTTTCTTATTTTATGGAGGAAAGTCTACACTGGTTGGTACTTTGGGACTCATTAGGTTACAAATGCAGCAGCAATGATATCATATACCTTCCACACTTTTTAGTGAGGCTGGTAAAGAAACAAAGCCAGATGTTAAGCTGTGGGATGTATTTGTCTACAGTGTTGCAAGGCTAATCAGCCCTGCCATTTCAAATATTAGTGTAAGTCTTTTAAACACTTGACTTTAATAGAAATAAGTTACTGAGAACCTACTTCACTACTTAACAAATTGGCTAAAATGCAATTATTTTCTCCAGCTTTCAATATTTAATTAAAAATTAGGTTCCCCTCTTCCCAGTGCCTAAGTCAAGGTTTAATTAAAAACACAGCAAGGGCCCAATTGAAACACAGTCTTCGTAGAGTTAGAATTCAACTGTTTACAACCTAAAACATAGTTTTGGCTAAAAATTCATAGACTCCCTACTGTAGTTAGTCTGAGATATATTTCCTGGAAGCAAGGATCCCTGCCCCCACCAAAAAGTGAAAAGAGGGGTGGAGTTAAGAAGAGAGGGAAGAAAAAAAATTTTCCCTTTATCTTGAGTTCAAAACCAGACAAAGAACAGTAAAGGTTCTTTGACCAGCAGGCATGTGTTTCATGCATTCTAAGTGATGGACATTACACTTGATCCTGGAAAGACTGAATGGTCATTAAAGGTGTTATCCTACAGCTTAACCCTTCCTCTAGTACTCTCTCTGCAGACAGGATCAATACTTTCAAATGCAAAAGCTACCCCCAAATCCCATTTACCTAGACCTGTTTGCATTTCACTATCCAACTAGCCCTTATTAAGTATAAAAAGAAGACAGTGAAATTGAAATAGTTCACACCGATTAACAAATCTGTAATAATCCTTGAAACTACCTCAAAGAATTTATACTTCTAAAAAGAAAATTTGTTGAGCTAAATGAATTTTCAGCTGCTGCATTTGGTCAGTAAATCAAACTAAACAAATAGAAAAGGAAAGAAGTCTAACATTCCTACAGGTGAAATTTTATTTAATCATCAGAAGAGTTCTATTGTCTCCATTTTACTGGTAGGGAAATTAACTTCCCCAGGATCACACTGCCAGTAAATTGAAAAGTTAGAATCTGGACAAGAGTCCATCTGAAGAGCTCATACACTGTCCAGCCAGCCAAATGTCCTCCCAGTGGAAGGGTATATTTAGAGATCAAGCTTGGGTCTACCCCGTCTATCGCAGATCACATCTAGGTATTGGTGTTCCTAAACTGTCCTTGTTTTTCATAGCTCCTTTATCAGCTTATAAATTTCAAAGGAAAGGAATTTCACTAATGATTCCAAGTTCTTTCATAATAGGGCAAGCTTAAAGAAATTACTGGAGCAACCATTTTTATGTCCTTTATTGTGAACATTCCTTTATTGTTAACATTCATGCATGCAGCTCTTAACATATACTAGTACTTTCACATGCATTTACTCATTTGATGGTCTCCACATCCCTATCAGTTGTTTTACAGGTAGAGATCCAGAGCTCAGAAAGGTTAGCATCTTGTCCAAGGCCACCCAGCAACCAGGTTTGCATTCCACCTCACTAGGCTGTCAGTACATGCTTCCAGAAGACCTCAGACAAAGAGCCAGTTCCCTAAGGCCCTGCTCCTAGATTGCTCCTAGAGGGAAAACAAATCAATCTACTTCTACAGACTCTAATAACCCAAAAATGAGCTGGCCATGGNAATCCCATTTACCTAGACCTGTTTGCATTTCACTATCCAACTAGCCCTTATTAAGTATAAAAAGAAGACAGTGAAATTGAAATAGTTCACACCGATTAACAAATCTGTAATAATCCTTGAAACTACCTCAAAGAATTTATACTTCTAAAAAGAAAATTTGTTGAGCTAAATGAATTTTCAGCTGCTGCATTTGGTCAGTAAATCAAACTAAACAAATAGAAAAGGAAAGAAGTCTAACATTCCTACAGGTGAAATTTTATTTAATCATCAGAAGAGTTCTATTGTCTCCATTTTACTGGTAGGGAAATTAACTTCCCCAGGATCACACTGCCAGTAAATTGCAAAGTTAGAATCTGGACAAGAGTCCATCTGAAGAGCTCATACACTGTCCAGCCAGCCAAATGTCCTCCCAGTGGAAGGGTATATTTAGAGATCAAGCTTGGGTCTACCCCGTCTATCGCAGATCACATCTAGGTATTGGTGTTCCTAAACTGTCCTTGTTTTTCATAGCTCCTTTATCAGCTTATAAATTTCAAAGGAAAGGAATTTCACTAATGATTCCAAGTTCTTTCATAATAGGGCAAGCTTAAAGAAATTACTGGAGCAACCATTTTTATGTCCTTTATTGTGAACATTCCTTTATTGTTAACATTCATGCATGCAGCTCTTAACATATACTAGTACTTTCACATGCATTTACTCATTTGATGGTCTCCACATCCCTATCAGTTGTTTTACAGGTAGAGATCCAGAGCTCAGAAAGGTTAGCATCTTGTCCAAGGCCACCCAGCAACCAGGTTTGCATTCCACCTCACTAGGCTGTCAGTACATGCTTCCAGAAGACCTCAGACAAAGAGCCAGTTCCCTAAGGCCCTGCTCCTAGATTGCTCCTAGAGGGAAAACAAATCAATCTACTTCTACAGACTCTAATAACCCAAAAATGAGCTGGCCATGGGAGGAAATTGGGGTTACCATTTCTTAAAAGAACAGGAGGCTTCACTGACTGCCAATCACAATGGTTGGTTCTGTGACAGAAAGATCAATAAGCAATAGAAGTAATACCTTCACTAAGGGCACTTATGATCAAGTGAAAAAACAAGACAGATAAACAGATGATAAGAACAGAAGAAGGTCTGTAACACAGGTACAATGGAGGTATGAACAGAGTTCTAGCAGAGCCTACAAGAGACACCCTCACCCAGCACCAATTCCTCAATGATAGACCTGTAGAACTTGGTCTCCTGCCCATTCGCACTTATTGTTCCATTTATCTTTCCCTTTTAGATGCCCAGCTTCTTCAGTGTCCATCCTACCTCTTCCATCCCATTTGTCATAAGTTTTAAAGGCACTGATGGTTAATACTTTGGCGACATAAGATCCGTATCAGTCTAATGTAAGCTCCACCAGGGCAGATGTCTTTTGTCTCTTTTGTTCATTGCTACATCCTCCAATGCCCAGAAGAGTCCCTGGTTTATAAGTCGGTGTTCAACAAAGACGTATTGGAAGAAAATCTGATACTCATTTACTAATTCTTAACTTAGGAAAGAACATTGAACTTAATAAATTAAAAAGACCTCCCCTACCTCCACCCCGCATAGCACAGATTTTCTGTTCCACATACGCAGTCATTCCATTGTTTTGCTTCCCCACATGAAGTAGCTTCCCCTGTAATGGTGCCCTGGTGTCCTCTTCCCAGACTGTGAGCTTTTGTGCCCATTCCTGGTGTAGAAGTGGCCTCTCTTTAGCATAAACGCCGTCACTGACAGTCGGCAGCCTCTGATGTGATGTGTTCTGTGTAGATTGGGATTTGGAACTCCAACAGTGGGCTTAACATGACGGATGGCAACAAAGACAGGTCCAATAATATCACCGATTCTCTTGCCAACCGAACACTCATCGTCACCACCATTCTGGTAAGTTGAGTCTGTGGAATCCAGGGCATCTGATCAGAACTCCTACTCTAGACCTTGAAGGATTCCTCAGCTATATCGTTCATGCCAACACCTCTGTCTGTAAATGTCTATTTTTAATTGGAGCACTAAAAGCATATATTTATATACATCCACTTTCAGTGTTGTTCTGAAGCTCTCCAGTCTCCAGTCCATGCTCAGCGATGTTCTGCTCCACTCTCTAGTCCTACCCAGCTGGTTACCTTTGCTCTCTGGCTGCTGGTTAGTTTCAACCAGGGGGAGATTCTGGGAGGTGGACCAGGAGGTGGATGGAGTAAGACAGGCAAGGAAATGTCTTCCCCTGCTTCCCAATGGTATTGTCAGAAACTCTGTCCTTCACAACCACAGCCTCTCTCCTGTCACTGATCCTGCTTCCATACTCTACCTGCTTTGCACACATGGACCACTCCTTCCTCCCTCCCTGCCTTAGCCCTAGCCTCCAATTATGTTGGTCACAAGTCTTCCCGGTTGGCACTAGTGGTAAAGAATCCGCCTGCCAATGCAGGACACATAAGAGATTTGAGTTTGTGCCCAGAGTCAGGAAGATCCCCTAAAGGAGGAAATGGCAACCCACTCCAGTATTCTTGCCTGGAGAAGCCCACGGACAGAGGAGCCTAGCAGACTACAGTCCATAGAGTCGCAAAGAGTCAGATTCAACTGAAGAAATTTAGCACAGAGGGTCGCCATCCCACTGTTACTCTTACCACCATCCCTGTTGGTTGCTTTTGAGGCAGGAGACAAATGGATTCCAGGCTAGACATTTATAACCAGCCTCCTGTTTACAGGACTTCCCAGGTGGCATTCGTGGTAAAGAACCTGCCTTCCAGTGCAGGAGATGTAAGAGACTTGGGTTCAGGAAGATCCCCTGGAGGAGAGCATGTTAACCCACTCTAGTATTCTTGCCTGGAGAGTCCCATGGACAGAGGAACCTGGAGGGCTACAGTCCACAGGGTCCCACAGAGTCGGACACAACTGAAGCAAATTAGCATCCATGCATGCACCCCTGCTTACATGTCATGGGGCAGGAAAAATGGGCTTCAGGCCTGACCCTTAAAACGGGCCTCCTGTTTGCATTGTCTGAGACAGGATATCAATGGGCTCCAGGTTAGGAATTTACATTCAACCTCCTGTTTGCTCACTGAAATGCAAGTAACAACAGAAGCAGGGATGAATACCCAGGCTTTGTCTCTTGTGGACACATTAAGAGAGCAATCATGCAGGGACAGAGAGGGACTAAACCTTGCCTGAGTAAAGGATCAAGAGATCACATAGCCCCTCTCCTTGGGGCAAGGGAGACAGTACACCTGTGCATAGAGGCTCCCTGGGGATCAAAATTCAGGGCATGCCAGGCCATAATAAGTCTTGCTTCTCTCCTCCCAGATGCCATTGCATGGAAATCCATCTTTTCCAGGCACGTCTAGGGTAAGGTCCTGAGACAAATAAGCTGGTGGTGGGGGTGGTGGAGAGCACACTGGCCTGTGGGAAGACAAAGACTCAGAAAAACTATCCCTTTATAAAGGATAAAAACTTCCCAAAGGCACACCTCCCTTGCAGAGCTCACCCATTTGTCTTTCCACCTGCACACTGCTTTCCCAATAAACATTTTATTTTTCTCTTTGCCTGCCTCCTCTTCATCAGAATTCTTTCTTGTCAACATAAGCGAGGACTGGGGATTTAGGCCCTGGTTGCTGGACTCTGTGGTCTAGCAATTAGGTCTCCTGGTCAGGGAACTGAGGTCTCTCTTCCAGCTGATGCTTGCTGCTGTGTGTGTCCAAAATCACCTTGGCCTGCTCATTCTTCTGTGCTGCTATTGCTAAGTCGCTTCAGTCATGTCTGACTCTGTGCGACCCCATAGATGGCAGCCTACCAGGCTCCTCCGTCCCTGGGATTCTCCAGGCAAGAACACTGGAGTGGGTTGCCATTTCCTTCTCTGTACTGCTCCTTTATTAACTATACTCCCTTCTTGAAAGAAAAGTGAAAGTGAAGTCGTTCAGTCATGTCCGACTTTTGCAACCCCATGGACTGTAGCCTACCACGTTCATCCATCCATGGGATTTTCCAGGCAAGAGTACTGGAATGGGTTGCCATTTCCTCCTTCAGAGGATCTTCCAAACCCAGGGACCGAACCCCGGTCTCCTGCATTGTAAGGAGATGGTTTCCCATCTGAGCCACCAGGGAGGTCCTTTCTTAACTGCTCTTTTAAAGCCTGCTGTCTGTTGCAATCCTATCATGCACATCCAGCCAGTGTTCACTCACAGACTGTTCTTCCTCCCTCATTGCTCCTCCCTAATCCACGAATTGTGCTTCCCAGGTGGCACGACTGGTGAGGAACCCACCTGCCAATGCAAGAACATGAGTTATGGGTTCAGTCCCTGGGTCAGGAAAATCCCCTGGAGGAGGACATAGCAACCCACTCCAGTATTCTTGTCTGGAGCATCACGTGGACAGAGGAGCCTGGTGGAGGACAGTCTATGGGGCCTCAAAGGGTCAGATACAACTAAAGCGACTGAGTAACTTAGCACACACGCAATCCAAGAAATAAATAGGAGTTCAGTTCAGTTCAGTTGCTCAGTCATGTCTGCCTCTTTGCGACCCCATGAATCGCAGCATGCCAGGCCTCCTTGTCCATCATCAACTCCTGGAGTTCACTCAGACTCACGTCCATCGAGTCAGTGATGCCATCCAGCCATCTCATCCTCAGTCGTCCCCTTCTCCTCCTGCCCCCAAGCCCTCCCAGCATCAGAGTCTTTTCCAATGAGTCAACTCTTCGCATGAGGTGGCCAAAGTACTGGAGTTTCAGCTTTAGCATCATTCCTTCCAAAGAAATCCCAGGGATGATCTCCATCAGAATGGACTGGTTGGATCTCCATGGCTGCCTCTAAAATCATCCCTTTTGGACATTCCTGTTTTGATTCACTCCATCATATGAAATTTATTTCTGAAACAGTTTCTGAGTATCGTTCATCCAAAACGAAAACATTTTTTTTTTT
>SJYW01033525.1:196407-213337 GCA_006410735.1 Raphicerus campestris
CTGCTTTGCACACATGGACCACTCCTTCCTCCCTCCCTGCCTTAGCCCTAGCCTCCAATTATGTTGGTCACAAGTCTTCCCGGTTGGCACTAGTGGTAAAGAATCCGCCTGCCAATGCAGGACACATAAGAGATTTGAGTTTGTGCCCAGAGTCAGGAAGATCCCCTAAAGGAGGAAATGGCAACCCACTCCAGTATTCTTGCCTGGAGAAGCCCACGGACAGAGGAGCCTGGCAGACTACAGTCCATAGGGTCGCAAAGAGTCAGATTCAACTGAAGAAATTTAGCACAGAGGGTCGCCATCCCACTGTTACTCTTACCACCATCCCTGTTGGTTGCTTTTGAGGCAGGAGACAAATGGATTCCAGGCTAGACATTTATAACCAGCCTCCTGTTTACAGGACTTCCCAGGTGGCATTCGTGGTAAAGAACCTGCCTTCCAGTGCAGGAGATGTAAGAGACTTGGGTTCAGGAAGATCCCCTGGAGGAGAGCATGTTAACCCACTCTAGTATTCTTGCCTGGAGAGTCCCATGGACAGAGGAACCTGGAGGGCTACAGTCCACAGGGTCCCACAGAGTCGGACACAACTGAAGCAAATTAGCATCCATGCATGCACCCCTGCTTACATGTCATGGGGCAGGAAAAATGGGCTTCAGGCCTGACCCTTAAAACGGGCCTCCTGTTTGCATTGTCTGAGACAGGATATCAATGGGCTCCAGGTTAGGAATTTACATTCAACCTCCTGTTTGCTCACTGAAATGCAAGTAACAACAGAAGCAGGGATGAATACCCAGGCTTTGTCTCTTGTGGACACATTAAGAGAGCAATCATGCAGGGACAGAGAGGGACTAAACCTTGCCTGAGTAAAGGATCAAGAGATCACATAGCCCCTCTCCTTGGGGCAAGGGAGACAGTACACCTGTGCATAGAGGCTCCCTGGGGATCAAAATTCAGGGCATGCCAGGCCATAATAAGTCTTGCTTCTCTCCTCCCAGATGCCATTGCATGGAAATCCATCTTTTCCAGGCACGTCTAGGGTAAGGTCCTGAGACAAATAAGCTGGTGGTGGGGGTGGTGGAGAGCACACTGGCCTGTGGGAAGACAAAGACTCAGAAAAACTATCCCTTTATAAAGGATAAAAACTTCCCAAAGGCACACCTCCCTTGCAGAGCTCACCCATTTGTCTTTCCACCTGCACACTGCTTTCCCAATAAACATTTTATTTTTCTCTTTGCCTGCCTCCTCTTCATCAGAATTCTTTCTTGTCAACATAAGCGAGGACTGGGGATTTAGGCCCTGGTTGCTGGACTCTGTGGTCTAGCAATTAGGTCTCCTGGTCAGGGAACTGAGGTCTCTCTTCCAGCTGATGCTTGCTGCTGTGTGTGTCCAAAATCACCTTGGCCTGCTCATTCTTCTGTGCTGCTATTGCTAAGTCGCTTCAGTCATGTCTGACTCTGTGCGACCCCATAGATGGCAGCCTACCAGGCTCCTCCGTCCCTGGGATTCTCCAGGCAAGAACACTGGAGTGGGTTGCCATTTCCTTCTCTGTACTGCTCCTTTATTAACTATACTCCCTTCTTGAAAGAAAAGTGAAAGTGAAGTCGTTCAGTCATGTCCGACTTTTGCAACCCCATGGACTGTAGCCTACCACGTTTATCCATCCATGGGATTTTCCAGGCAAGAGTACTGGAATGGGTTGCCATTTCCTCCTTCAGAGGATCTTCCAAACCCAGGGACCGAACCCCGGTCTCCTGCATTGTAAGGAGATGGTTTCCCATCTGAGCCACCAGGGAGGTCCTTTCTTAACTGCTCTTTTAAAGCCTGCTGTCTGTTGCAATCCTATCATGCACATCCAGCCAGTGTTCACTCACAGACTGTTCTTCCTCCCTCATTGCTCCTCCCTAATCCACGAATTGTGCTTCCCAGGTGGCACGACTGGTGAGGAACCCACCTGCCAATGCAAGAACATGAGTTATGGGTTCAGTCCCTGGGTCAGGAAAATCCCCTGGAGGAGGACATAGCAACCCACTCCAGTATTCTTGTCTGGAGCATCACGTGGACAGAGGAGCCTGGTGGAGGACAGTCTATGGGGCCTCAAAGGGTCAGATACAACTAAAGCGACTGAGTAACTTAGCACACACGCAATCCAAGAAATAAATAGGAGTTCAGTTCAGTTCAGTTGCTCAGTCATGTCTGCCTCTTTGCGACCCCATGAATCGCAGCACGCCAGGCCTCCTTGTCCATCATCAACTCCTGGAGTTCACTCAGACTCACGTCCAATCGAGTTAGTGATGCCATCCAGCCATCTCATCCTCAGTCGTCCCCTTCTCCTCCTGCCCCCAAGCCCTCCCAGCATCAGAGTCTTTTCCAATGAGTCAACTCTTCGCATGAGGTGGCCAAAGTACTGGAGTTTCAGCTTTAGCATCATTCCTTCCAAAGAAATCCCAGGGATGATCTCCATCAGAATGGACTGGTTGGATCTCCATGGCTGCCTCTAAAATCATCCCTTTTGGACATTCCTGTTTTGATTCACTCCATCATATGAAATTTATTTCTGAAACAGTTTCTGAGTATCGTTCATCCAAAACGAAAACATTTTTTTTTTCTGGTGACTAGTTTCTCTGCAACTTTCTCATGGAAATATAAAGTTTTCTGCTTTCTCATGGAAATATAAAGTTTGTTTGAGGATAAGCCTAAACATACAGGATGGATCAGTAATGTAGTAACTATTTTGATTTTATAAAATAAAGTAAAAATTTACTTAGTCAAATGAGAATTAATAAGGCTAGAGATATGTAGTTGTAAGGAAATGTCCTCATCGGTTAGGGGATTTATCATATAAACAAAGAATTTACCAAATGGGATCTCTGAGGTGAGTTCAAATAAGAAAATGTAACTGATGATAAAAGGGGACATCAAAGCAGTCTTTGAATAAGATATCCTGAGGGAGGCCAGGAAAAATATGTAAATAATAAGGAAAGAGTGAAATTGAGATGCAATTTAGCTGAAAAATGAGAAAATTGAAATATTTAGAGTACTTAGTAGACAAGACATTTGAAAAACAAGAGAATATATTTGCTGATTTAGATTTCTTTTAAGTAAGTGAAACTCATAGATAAAAGCCAGGAGAGTGGGTGGGTCTAACCCTGGAAGCTTAGGTGTAAGCACAGCTGGAAACCAGATAGCCAGACATCAGATCCTTCACTGCCTTCTGGGCTAGACTTAAAGTTTAAATGTGATCCTGTCTCAATCACATCGTTTACTCACAGTTCTGCCCTCAGCAGTGGAGAGGAAAAAACTCTCAAAGAGAGAAGAAGATAAAGTAACATATGAAGTGTTCTATATTTGTAGAGGATGCACAAAAGATGAGCTGAGTAAAGGCAGAAAGGGAAGTGACTTTCTTTAGTATTCTCAAATTTTAAAAACCATTTTGAAATATTTTATATCTTCTGGCTGTTGTTGGAGCTCATGTAAGTAAATTCTGCCTTTCATTATAGCAGGGTTTCACGTGTGATTTGTTTCATATAGGAAGAACCCTATGTGATGTACAGGAAATCTGATAAGCCCCTGTATGGAAATGACAGATTTGAAGGATATTGCCTGGATCTATTGAAGGAACTGTCAAACATCCTGGGTTTCATTTATGATGTTAAACTCGTCGCTGATGGCAAATATGGAGCTCAGAATGACAAAGGAGAGTGGAATGGAATGGTCAAGGAACTTATAGATCATGTAAGCAAAAATATATCTCCTACACTGTGGTCTTAAATGTCTAAAAAAAAATGGATAATGAGAAGTAAATGAAAAGAGAAAGATGTTTGAGTCAGAGTCAGAAGGCATATTTTATTTTTTTGAATCATAAAAGTGACCTAAAAAGTGGGAGAAAACAACCTATAAATGTAGTTTCCTTACTTAGGAGGGCAACAGGGATAAAAACTGAGGATAAAATTTATGGACTCATCCTTCATACTGAAGGATAAACGTGAGTGATTCTTAGATTAGATAAGGAGTTCTGAAGTTTGAAGCTTGAAGCAAAATCTCATCAACTAATTTTATGACCAAGTTGCTCATTTCTTATTTTTCTCACATGTCCTTTTTTAAAGACATTTTTTTGCAATTTTTTCCCCTCCATTTAGTTCCAGAATGTGTGTGTGAAACACATATATATTTGAGTTTAACACATATAATTTTGAGTTTGAACAAAGGCTGAGAGATGGAGAAGGACAGGGAAGCCTGGCGAGCTGCAGTCCATGGGGCCACAAGGAGTTGGACATGACTCAGCAACTGAACAACAACACATGTATATACTGGAGAAGGAAATGACAACCCACTCCAGTACTCTTACCTGGGGAATCCCGCAGACAGAAGAGCTTGGTGGGCTACAGCCCATGGGGTTGAAAGAATCGAACATGACTTAGTAACTAAATATCACCTGCCATACATATATACGTGTGTGTGTGTGTATGTTTCACACCTTCTGGTTTCTCTTTGGTAACAAATGCTATTTCATAAACATCACCGTGTAAGTCAACTGTTTTTACATCAGAGATAATCATCATAGAACCTTCTTGTGTGAGAAGTTTTTGGAGCTGAGAATAGGAATCAGGAGAGCCAGGAAAAGTCTAGACATTCTCTCAGAAGCTAAATAGTTAAAGGGACAATTTCAAACTTGCTTTTGCAGAAGGCTGACCTGGCGGTGGCTCCTCTTACCATCACCTACGTGCGGGAAAAAGTCATCGACTTCTCCAAACCCTTCATGACCCTGGGCATCAGCATTCTCTACCGGAAGCCCAATGGCACTAATCCAGGGGTCTTCTCCTTCCTCAACCCCCTGTCTCCTGACATTTGGATGTATGTCCTCTTAGCCTGCTTAGGAGTCAGTTGTGTACTTTTTGTGATCGCAAGGTAAGTTAGAGAATTACTGAACTTCCAACAGATCTAGGTCAGTCTCAGGTTGACCTGTGTGCTCTAGAGGTAGACAGAGGTCAGGAACGTCAAAGTATCATTTAGTTTTGCCTGATGTTCTATTTTGTCATGCTCTCCCTCATAAAAGCCACTCTGTAAATGAATATCTTCTAATTATTTATAAAGGTACATTTAAAAAATAGTAAGATCACTAAGTTTTATACTAATTTAATTTTATCAGTATTTAAAGCAACATACAATGGTTATTTACCCATTTTACATGAATTATGTTGCCACAAAAGCCATAGCTAAAGCAAATTAACAGGAAGAGGAAAATGGTGTATGGATACTTGACCCCTGAAACATTTGCAAATAATAAGCAAAATAGGAAAAAAAGTCAGCTAGGAACTGTTGTAGCAAATAAAAACATTGGATTAAATACGATCATGGAATCTTCCAGAATAAAACAAATAATTTGAGAATTGTATAAAATTTATTTTTTTAAAAATTAGTTACAAGAGAATTCTATAAATAACTATGAAAAGGAAAGATTAGCTACACATACAATCTGGAAGTATGAAATCTTTGTGCTACCCTGGTGATTCTGTTTAGATTTTATTTTCTGAAATAACTCTACATTTAACCATTCTGCTCCACACAATTTTTTAAAGGATTTTATACCATTCAGTAGATTGTATTTTTCTAAATACCTTTGACACTGAATTTGAAACACAGCTGTTTTATCTTTCTGTTGTCTTAAACAGTTGATATCCCTGGACAAACTATGTTAAAGAAAATAATTGCTTTTTTATGTCCGCTACGCATTTTCAATCTTTTTCATCTTTCAACAAAACTCAGTGAATTTTTCCTAATCAATTTTTGTTTTCCCTCCAGGAAGTTCTAGGAGAACTATTTCTTCATCCTGGTCCTTTGTCGTTATTCACTGCATGATTTTGATTAATGCTAGATAACTCTTTCTCTGGCATAATTATAAAGAAAACTTAGAAAAATAACCTAGTTTAGAAAGGTCTTACAGATCCTTTGCAGACACAGTCAAAGCAAATTAATGTGTGTTTTCGCGTATGAGTGAGACACATTCAGTATGAAATGAATGTTTGGAAGTTCTCTATACCTTATCAACTATACCATTACCAAACTCTAGATTGTTTTCCAAATTTTGTCCAGATATTAATTTTAAATTATTACCAAAGCTTTCTTTCCATGTGTCTTACCTCAGAAAATAATATAGTGGCAGTATGTAGAGTGATATTATCCTTTGATAATACTTAATCAGTGGTTCTCTAGGAGAAATTTTACCCCCCAGGGAACATTTGACAAGGTCTGGAAATAGCTGTTGATTGTTACAGCTGAGGGTGGGGGATGCTACTGGTATCTGGTAGATAAGAGTCCAGGGATGTAGCCAAGCATCCTGCAGTGTGCAGAGCAGTCCTGCCTCCTGTGACAAAAATGTATCCCCAAAATGTCAATAGCATCAAGTTGGAAAAACTGTACTCTAAATAATTGAAGATGATATTGCTTTGAATGTCTAATTTTCAAAGATGAGTCACTCACCTTTGGAGGTGCATGTCTCATTACTTGCTCCTAAGTGAAATACATACTGCCTTAGAATGGTCATTTAATAAATGATTGCCTCAAGGTGATGTGCCGTCTGACGATAGTTAAGAAATCTTGTGCTGGCTTGATGTTCCATTCCTCTATTAGGGGCCCACTCCTGCTGGGTGATTTTAGGACTACTGGGGCAATCCAAGCAGCAGAGGGTAACAGAGAAGTGAGTTTCCATATTCCCCAGTTCATTGCTTTATCTAGGCAGTGATGCTGATGAATAGAATAGTCAAGACAATGTTGATGAGCAAGCGATTACCTCATTTATCACACTGACTTGACCCGAATCAATGAAAGAGAAAACCTTGTCAACAGCATACAGCAGTTCTCACAAACAGATAATTTCAAAGTATTCATTTACATTTGACCCCAACTGTGTGTTTAAATTCCCTTATTTTTACCATCAAACAAATGTAGCATTAAGTAGCTTTCCCTTCCTTATGTTCTCTGTTCCTCTGTAAGCTCCTGATGATCCAGAGCCCTACATTTTCTAACTTGACTTTTTCAATGAAGAAAACAACTTCCAGGACTTCCCTGATGATCCAGTAGTTAGGATTCCATGCTTCCAATGCCGGGACATGGGTTCAGTCCCTGGCCAGGAAACCAAGGTTCCCATATGTTGTGAAGCGTAGCCAGAAAATTTAAAAAAGCAGCTTTGTTTCTTCCCCCAATCCATACTATTTACTCAGGATTCCTACTCACCAACAGTACACTTTGTAGACCAGTTTTTTCTTTATTTAGCTTATTATCCTTATCACTCCTTTCTCACTGTCTTTCTTCTCACTCTGGGTCTTGGGGAAGTGGAATTATAAGACATCAAATGCAATCTTTCACACAGCATGGTGGTAAAACATTNTGAGTTCAAATAAGAAAATGTAACTGATGATAAAAGGGGACATCAAAGCAGTCTTTGAATAAGATATCCTGAGGGAGGCCAGGAAAAATATGTAAATAATAAGGAAAGAGTGAAATTGAGATGCAATTTAGCTGAAAAATGAGAAAATTGAAATATTTAGAGTACTTAGTAGACAAGACATTTGAAAAACAAGAGAATATATTTGCTGATTTAGATTTCTTTTAAGTAAGTGAAACTCATAGATAAAAGCCAGGAGAGTGGGTGGGTCTAACCCTGGAAGCTTAGGTGTAAGCACAGCTGGAAACCAGATAGCCAGACATCAGATCCTTCACTGCCTTCTGGGCTAGACTTAAAGTTTAAATGTGATCCTGTCTCAATCACATCGTTTACTCACAGTTCTGCCCTCAGCAGTGGAGAGGAAAAAACTCTCAAAGAGAGAAGAAGATAAAGTAACATATGAAGTGTTCTATATTTGTAGAGGATGCACAAAAGATGAGCTGAGTAAAGGCAGAAAGGGAAGTGACTTTCTTTAGTATTCTCAAATCTTAAAAACCATTTTGAAATATTTTATATCTTCTGGCTGTTGTTGGAGCTCATGTAAGTAAATTCTGCCTTTCATTATAGCAGGGTTTCACGTGTGATTTGTTTCATATAGGAAGAACCCTATGTGATGTACAGGAAATCTGATAAGCCCCTGTATGGAAATGACAGATTTGAAGGATATTGCCTGGATCTATTGAAGGAACTGTCAAACATCCTGGGTTTCATTTATGATGTTAAACTCGTCGCTGATGGCAAATATGGAGCTCAGAATGACAAAGGAGAGTGGAATGGAATGGTCAAGGAACTTATAGATCATGTAAGCAAAAATATATCTCCTACACTGTGGTCTTAAATGTCTAAAAAAAAATGGATAATGAGAAGTAAATGAAAAGAGAAAGATGTTTGAGTCAGAGTCAGAAGGCATATTTTATTTTTTTGAATCATAAAAGTGACCTAAAAAGTGGGAGAAAACAACCTATAAATGTAGTTTCCTTACTTAGGAGGGCAACAGGGATAAAAACTGAGGATAAAATTTATGGACTCATCCTTCATACTGAAGGATAAACATGAGTGATTCTTAGATTAGATAAGGAGTTCTGAAGTTTGAAGCTTGAAGCAAAATCTCATCAACTAATTTTATGACCAAGTTGCTCATTTCTTATTTTTCTCACATGTCCTTTTTTAAAGACATTTTTTTGCAATTTTTTCCCCTCCATTTAGTTCCAGAATGTGTGTGTGAAACACATATATATTTGAGTTTAACACATATAATTTTGAGTTTGAACAAAGGCTGAGAGATGGAGAAGGACAGGGAAGCCTGGCGAGCTGCAGTCCATGGGGCCACAAGGAGTTGGACATGACTCAGCAACTGAACAACAACACATGTATATACTGGAGAAGGAAATGACAACCCACTCCAGTACTCTTACCTGGGGAATCCCGCAGACAGAAGAGCTTGGTGGGCTACAGCCCATGGGGTTGAAAGAATCGAACATGACTTAGTAACTAAATATCACCTGCCATACATATATACGTGTGTGTGTGTGTATGTTTCACACCTTCTGGTTTCTCTTTGGTAACAAATGCTATTTCATAAACATCACCGTGTAAGTCAACTGTTTTTACATCAGAGATAATCATCATAGAACCTTCTTGTGTGAGAAGTTTTTGGAGCTGAGAATAGGAATCAGGAGAGCCAGGAAAAGTCTAGACATTCTCTCAGAAGCTAAATAGTTAAACGGACAATTTCAAACTTGCTTTTGCAGAAGGCTGACCTGGCGGTGGCTCCTCTTACCATCACCTACGTGCGGGAAAAAGTCATCGACTTCTCCAAACCCTTCATGACCCTGGGCATCAGCATTCTCTACCGGAAGCCCAATGGCACTAATCCAGGGGTCTTCTCCTTCCTCAACCCCCTGTCTCCTGACATTTGGATGTATGTCCTCTTAGCCTGCTTAGGAGTCAGTTGTGTACTTTTTGTGATCGCAAGGTAAGTTAGAGAATTACTGAACTTCCAACAGATCTAGGTCAGTCTCAGGTTGACCTGTGTGCTCTAGAGGTAGACAGAGGTCAGGAACGTCAAAGTATCATTTAGTTTTGCCTGATGTTCTATTTTGTCATGCTCTCCCTCATAAAAGCCACTCTGTAAATGAATATCTTCTAATTATTTATAAAGGTACATTTAAAAAATAGTAAGATCACTAAGTTTTATACTAATTTAATTTTATCAGTATTTAAAGCAACATACAATGGTTATTTACCCATTTTACATGAATTATGTTGCCACAAAAGCCATAGCTAAAGCAAATTAACAGGAAGAGGAAAATGGTGTATGGATACTTGACCCCTGAAACATTTGCAAATAATAAGCAAAATAGGAAAAAAAGTCAGCTAGGAACTGTTGTAGCAAATAAAAACATTGGATTAAATACGATCATGGAATCTTCCAGAATAAAACAAATAATTTGAAAATTGTATAAAATTTATTTTTTTAAAAATTAGTTACAAGAGAATTCTATAAATAACTATGAAAAGGAAAGATTAGCTACACATACAATCTGGAAGTATGAAATCTTTGTGCTACCCTGGTGATTCTGTTTAGATTTTATTTTCTGAAATAACTCTACATTTAACCATTCTGCTCCACACAATTTTTTAAAGGATTTTATACCATTCAGTAGATTGTATTTTTCTAAATACCTTTGACACTGAATTTGAAACACAGCTGTTTTATCTTTCTGTTGTCTTAAACAGTTGATATCCCTGGACAAACTATGTTAAAGAAAATAATTGCTTTTTTATGTCCACTACGCATTTTCAATCTTTTTCATCTTTCAACAAAACTCAGTGAATTTTTCCTAATCAATTTTTGTTTTCCCTCCAGGAAGTTCTAGGAGAACTATTTCTTCATCCTGGTCCTTTGTCGTTGTTCACTGCATGATTTTGATTAATGCCAGATAACTCTTTCTCTGGCATAATTATAAAGAAAACTTAGAAAAATAACCTAGTTTAGAAAGGTCTTACAGATCCTTTGCAGACACAGTCAAAGCAAATTAATGTGTGTTTTCGTGTATGAGTGAGACACATTCAGTATGAAATGAATGTTTGGAAGTTCTCTATACCTTATCAACTATACCATTACCAAACTCTAGATTGTTTTCCAAATTTTGTCCAGATATTAATTTTAAATTATTACCAAAGCTTTCTTTCCATGTGTCTTACCTCAGAAAATAATATAGTGGCAGTATGTAGAGTGATATTATCCTTTGATAATACTTAATCAGTGGTTCTCTAGGAGAAATTTTACCCCCCAGGGAACATTTGACAAGGTCTGGAAATAGCTGTTGATTGTTACAGCTGAGGGTGGGGGATGCTACTGGTATCTGGTAGATAAGAGTCCAGGGATGTAGCCAAGCATCCTGCAGTGTGCAGAGCAGTCCTGCCTCCTGTGACAAAAATGTATCCCCAAAATGTCAATAGCATCAAGTTGGAAAAACTGTACTCTAAATAATTGAAGATGATATTGCTTTGAATGTCTAATTTTCAAAGATGAGTCACTCACCTTTGGAGGTGCATGTCTCATTACTTGCTCCTAAGTGAAATACATACTGCCTTAGAATGGTCATTTAATAAATGATTGCCTCAAGGTGATGTGCCGTCTGACGATAGTTAAGAAATCTTGTGCTGGCTTGATGTTCCATTCCTCTATTAGGGGCCCACTCCTGCTGGGTGATTTTAGGACTACTGGGGCAATCCAAGCAGCAGAGGGTAACAGAGAAGTGAGTTTCCATATTCCCCAGTTCATTGCTTTATCTAGGCAGTGATGCTGATGAATAGAATAGTCAAGACAATGTTGATGAGCAAGCGATTACCTCATTTATCACACTGACTTGACCCGAATCAATGAAAGAGAAAACCTTGTCAACAGCATACAGCAGTTCTCACAAACAGATAATTTCAAAGTATTCATTTACATTTGACCCCAACTGTGTGTTTAAATTCCCTTATTTTTACCATCAAACAAATGTAGCATTAAGTAGCTTTCCCTTCCTTATGTTCTCTGTTCCTCTGTAAGCTCCTGATGATCCAGAGCCCTACATTTTCTAACTTGACTTTTTCAATGAAGAAAACAACTTCCAGGACTTCCCTGATGATCCAGTAGTTAGGATTCCATGCTTCCAATGCCGGGACATGGGTTCAGTCCCTGGCCAGGAAACCAAGGTTCCCATATGTTGTGAAGCGTAGCCAGAAAATTTAAAAAAGCAGCTTTGTTTCTTCCCCCAATCCATACTATTTACTCAGGATTCCTACTCACCAACAGTACACTTTGTAGACCAGTTTTTTCTTTATTTAGCTTATTATCCTTATCACTCCTTTCTCACTGTCTTTCTTCTCACTCTGGGTCTTGGGGAAGTGGAATTATAAGACATCAAATGCAATCTTTCACACAGCATGGTGGTAAAACATTTTAAAAAAAAATAAAAAATAACTCCCTGCAGGGCACAGTGCACTGTCATGGGGATTGCATTCTCAACTATATTCATTTTCCCCATACCTTTGAATCCATTTCTGCTTCCAGCTCATAAAGCCACTAAATATATCTTGGATGTGATTCCTCAAGACAAATCCTGGTTAAATAAGTGTGCCGATTCGCTTTGACTTCCCATCATCATAGCCTGAGACCATGAACTTGGTCAATCTGCATCAGTAAGCTAAGATGGAAAATGACTTTCTGATACCACCTTAGTGGTTTGCATTCAAAGTTAGTGAAATAGAAATGAAAAATAGTTAATCTCCTAATCACTGTTGCTCTAGAGAGGCTTTGGAATTTGTGTTTTGAAGTATATACTTTCTTGTCCGTTTAGAGGGAAAAATAAAGCTCATCACTGCTTTTGGGCTTATGTTCTCACTAGACAGAAGCTTACAAACCATTTGCTGAACTGAATTGATTTATAAAGTTAGACAAACTAAGGAAAACCATATAAAAATTTTTAGTTACTATGACTTGTTACACATGTGCATGTCAGTGTTTTTGCTTTGTGGTTGACATTTTCTAAATTACTTTCTGTAAAGTATTTAATCCCAAGGAATTATGTCCATCATGAACATACAATTTAGATAGACTGAATATCCAGAAATAATATCTGCTTACATCTTACAATATATGTTTATCTTCTTAAAATGGACATTTTTTTTAATTTGGCTTCTGGCAAAGAAAAATCAAGAAAACCTTTGACTGGAGCTCTATGGTTATGCTATAAACCCAACCAGTTACGTTACAAGATTGAGAGCTTTCTCAGTGAAAAGATCTCCCTCTTGTTGATGTAGCTTGATATCCATTCTCAGTGATAAAAAGAATCCCTTAATTAGAAGTCTTCAGTATGAGCATCATTTTATATCTTCCATTCATGTAAAACGCTGGCATATATGTACATAAAACCAAAACGAGCCTCTGCATTTCAGTATAACTCTTCGAGATGCAAGTTTTGATGTAAATTCTAAGCACATTTGTCCCTTTCTCTGTCATTTTATTAAAATTGGAATCAGGTGAGGAGAGCAGCTTCAGAATATCATTGGTACAGGCCATGAATTAATCTTTCTACCAGGCTTCCTGGTGATGACATTGCTGTCACACTGGCTATCTTTAAGCAGACATTAGGAATTTCAAGCTGACATATCTGCATCCAGGCAACAGGTAGATCTATTGCATTGTGAAAAGTCAGTACGCTACAGTACAGCATCAAATCACTATTTAATATTCCTCAGTCCACACACTCTCCAAGTCACTCAGAATCCCAGAGAGAAAGAATCTAAAATATCTCTGCCGAGCAGGCATAATTGCATTGCTGTTTGGACACTTTCTTTTTTGCCATAGAAAACTAGATTAATTGTTCACTTAGAGCTGCAAAGTCTGAAAATACGGAAACAGGACCGAGTGAGAGGCAGCATTCCAAAGAAAGAAGTGGTGGGTTCATTCATCAGAGCACATACAGGGGAGACGTGCCAGAATATTGCAGAGCTGGTGGTGGCCGGGTTTTATAAGCTGTTTAGAGAAACTTCTGCTTTTGAAGGCATAGCCCTCCTAATGTATTGCAATTAATTTTCTTAAATTATTGTACAAGCACCAATGATACTGTTAAGTAGTGTCATTTTTACCCTGTGTATTGCTTCAATTAGTAGGCTTGTTAATATTGGTATTGGGCTCTTCGGCTCAGCAAACTTCTATGGTTATAAGAGAGTATAAATTCAAAACTTAATTATACTGTTGAAACAGTAATTAAAATGTATTGGCATGGCATTGTCAATTAAAGCTTTATTCATAAGCTTCACAGGAACCTGCACTGTGTGCCCTGCAGCTGTGGAAAAGGCGCAGTAATGAGCTGGATGCCATTATTATGGGATAAACTATGAGGCTGTTATCCTAGCCTCCTTAAGACTTGATGAGGAGACACTGTATACTTTTCAGAAGCTGTCTGCAGGTTTAGGGAATGGTGCTTCATTAAAAACTATCTGCCCACTTCCTTGTGCCTGATTCAAAGTGTGCCCCGTTTCTTGCTATAGATAATGTATTCACCTTAACACCAACTCTCCACCATGTGTCAGCAACCTGCTATTGTTTACTGCTGAAACCTATGGCTGGAGAGCGTTCCATATGTTCACATCAACTTTATTCTAACATTCCTGCTTGCATTAAAAGGATCCAGTAGCAAATGGCATAGCTTTCGGTGCTAAGACTACTGCATTTTAAATCATTTCCAGATTGCTCTGCAGCGCATCTGCTAATGTCTTTTTGGGAAAAATAAGTGCCCCTTGGAAAGATAGTCTTAAAAAAGAACCACAGAGCAGGGAGCTCCTTGGGCTTGTAGAGGTCAGGAAGATTTTTAGAAAACAGAAGAAGAACCAAAACTGCTTTCAGCCCCTCAAATTTTTATTTTAACACAACTTAGAGGTATCCGGATTCTTTCTTCCTTAAAAATAAGGAAACTGAAGCCAGAGAGTTTAAATTACTTATTCAAGGTTGACTTCCTAACCAGCTAGGGCTGGTGATCAAGTGGCCACAGTTCACAGTTGTAGAAGCAATTCAGAATGAATCTTAGAGGAAAGTCTGATCCTAAAACTGTCCATTCAGACATGCTCAGGCCTTAACATTAATGAACTCTGATGCCTGGGCCAGGGTACTTCTAAATTTGAACTTTATCTCTTCATTTAAAGATTGGGATTTTTATTTTCACATACTATCATAAAAGTATCAAATACATCTCAATCCAGACCTTCTTTTTGTTCACTAATCGTTTGAAACTTGCGACTCCTTTGATGCGTTATGAAATCACTAGACTACATAGACTCCTTTGATCTATCAGTCAATAACCCTTGAAGTCCAGTCACCCCTCTATTTCGTGTCTTCCTCAGCACCCAGTGACACAGAATCTTGATATTAGGGTTGGTATGCAACTGTGTGTGTGTCGTTGTCGTTGCTGTTTTATGGGGTAAATACTTGGGATGAATGAACCTCCCTTTGCCGTCCATCTAATTGTTCAGTAAAATGGAAATGAGTGAAAACTCAGAAAAATTCAGAAGACATGATCTGAGGAATATGGTTCCAGCCCACCAATGGGCCTTGCCTAGAAATCAGAAGACCGGTAAACAGAAAGCCTCCTTTGCACTTCAGTTCATGGACATGGCCTACTGTTTGGTCTGATGCGTCCCACAGTCACTGTTGGTGTTGTGCCTGGTTCAGTGGATTTTTGGTGGTGCCGCATGAATCGACCTCGTGTTTACAGACTGTTTCTGTTAACTACCGCAGGTTTACACCCTACGAATGGTATAACCCCCACCCCTGCAACCCCGACTCAGACGTGGTGGAAAACAATTTCACTTTACTAAATAGTTTCTGGTTTGGAGTTGGAGCTCTCATGCAACAAGGTACAAGGTTGCCCATCTTTGTCACACGCATCCCACGGTCTGCTGACAGGCTTTCATGCTGGTAAACTCCACCAAGAAGACAGGCGGTAGGCTAAAACCCAACTCCGAAGTTAAAAAGATAGAACCTGGCTTCCCAGACAGTTCTAAAAATAAAAAAAGACAAAAATATGACAGCAACAGAACTCCTTTGCTACAGATCTAAAATAAACTTCTATCAAGCAACAGATATAACTTTTCCTAGAGGGAAGGAAAGGATAAATTACCTTAGAAATTGTTTACAAACTGGCATAGATGGAGATATCTATCTTTTCCTTTTTAGTCATAACCTCACAAGTTACAATTTGAAAAGGGCTAAAATTTGAGTCCTTTGAAAACCAGGTTGACTTACATCCTTCCAATAGATGACAGTTCCTAAAACTGTCACCTAATTACCTCTCTGACAAACCCTACTGGGATTCATCTTAGCTTCCCAGTAACTTTTTACAATCTCCCTCAGTTTGTAACCATAGCAACAGTAAACTGGAGATGTTGGAGGAAATAAAATTCAAACCACAGAAATGTAATCTATTTTGTACATTTTCTATGATTTGAAGGATTTTGACTTTGTGGGGAAGGGAGGAGTGAGTTGTTTTAACCTTTGGAAGAAATCCAACACTTTTGTGGATTTTCCTCAGCTTTGATTCCAGGCGTATGGTCTAGAAAATACTTCTCAAGATTAAATGCATTAATTTAAGAAAATCATCAGTCACAGATGCTGTTGTGTTTGGAATATCTCCTTATTTGACAACAAGCTGCAAAATAAATTGGCAAAGGAAATTTCAACTAGGATATATATTAAAGATGTTTGTTACTTAGGGGTAAGCCCTAAGGCTTCTCAGGAGAGACTTGTTATCATGCTACTTGAAGTGTTTATATTGTGTTTAAAAATTCCAAGGAGAGAGAACAGGGTTTCTAGAGTGGAAACACCAAATAATTGAGCAAAGTGAGTAAATCATCTCAACATGCAGTTAAGTATAGTTTATTCAGGCAGTGCAAAGTTGGTGTAGACCCAGCACCTGATTTACTGGAAATCACTTGTGTGAGTTTAGCGCGTAAGACAGAACTATACATCCCACAGGAAAACTCATTGGATGACATACACTGCTTTACCAGTGCATTTAGTTTTTAAGGCATTTGTCTTGTGAGCAATCACTTTCAAAGAATGAAAGAGACGTCCTTCCTTACCAGTAGCTTGCCTTCCTATGCCATTAAAATAGAAAAATATAGACGGGTTTCCTAGAGTATGCAGCACGCCTGTGCAGGTATATGCGACCGTGACTGCCTTTTGTCATATGAGTGTTATTGCTGCTCTTTAGTAGCTATGTCATGTCCAACTCTGTGACCCCTAGGACTGTAGCCTGCCAGCTCCTCTGTCATGGGATTTCCCAGGCAAGAAAACTGGGGGGAAATGCCATTTCCTTCTCCAGGGGATCTTCCTGATCCAGTGATCGAACCTATGTCTCCTGCATTGGAAGGCAGATTCTTCACTGCTGAGCCACAAGGGAAGCCCATCATATGCGTGTACCCTCCCCCTAAATTTCT